>VZRF01000389.1:0-224696 GCA_013396875.1 Vireo altiloquus | reverse complement strand
GGCCCCGCTGCCCGCCCTGCGCCGCCGCCGCGGGCTGCGACGAGCTCCGCCGGCACATGGAGACGGCGCACCCGGAGCCGGGCCCGCCGGGCTCCCCCCGGCCCGAGGCGCCGGCCGAGTGTCCGTTCTGCGGGGAGGCGGCGGGGCGGGAGCTGGAGGAGCACGTCAGGGCGCGGCACCGGCACCTGCTGGGTGCCCCGGGCGCGGGTGAGCGGCGGCGGGGAGACGGGGAGGGATGTCCCCGCCGGCATCGGGGGTGGCAACGGAGAACCGGCCGGGGGATAAAGTTGGAGCAAAGGAAGTAGTTATGTGTTTAGATACTGTGTTTGATTTTAGGCGTGGTCAGAATTTTATTTTGACTCTAACTGGCCGAAGTTATTTCAGAAACTTAAGGGTGGCATCTCTGCTAGTGGGTAGTACCTTTAGAAAGACCAGCGTTTGTGATGTAACAAGCTATACATACTGACTAGATAAATGATGACTAGGATGCAAAACGTGCCAGTGCAGTCAACCACACTGCATAATCTGTGATTAAAATGTTTTTCTTAACAAACCCGCAACACACCCACCCCACCCGCAGGTCGTTGCATTGAACATGTTACTTCCATGGGTGCAAATAATGTAGAGCTTGAGTAATGCTTGCATGCCAGTTTCTACTTTAAAAATACTTGTATAAAGGGTATTTTGGTTTTTTATGTATTTAGCGTGTTGCAGTAAACTCTGTTTGCAGCGTTGCATTAAATGCTGCTGGTGAATTTAGGTGATTATACTGATGCCAGGATGATTTTTTTGACTTTTCTTTTATACGCCTCTTATGTACCCTTTTACATAGTTTTATGTATTCTTAGTGCTTTTAGCCTACATACTTGTAATTTTCCAATCCTGATAACTTAGCTGAGACTCACTGTACTGTTACACCAGGAGACCAAACATCCTGGAAGCCCCAGACACCAAGGTCCTCTCCAGAACACATTTGGTAAACTATGATAGGCCCATCCAGGGGGAAGGTTCCTCAGAACAGGGGGTTCACTCAAGCCTCTCATTGGGGAAAAAGATGCTAATTTGCAAGGCCTGTAATTGAGTGCATTTTGGTTGCGGGGGGTGGGGTGCATTTCGGGACATTCCGCTTGGATGAAGTGCTGCACCCAACGATCCTTAAATAAATACCGAGGTAAAAACCCCTTTCCCCATAAACCCTGTTTTGGTTTTAATTTTAAGACAAGGGAAAGGCAACAATACCACCAAGTTTTCTTCCAACCAGCCATAAACATTTAGCTGGGACAAATGCCTTACAGAAGCTGCGGACACAGGATATCAGTTCTTGTGTTTTGTGAACTGAGGAAGGTGCAGATAAAATCTAGGTACTCGAGAGGAGAGCAGTAAAGATGGAATTAGGCACTTGTCTGTGGTTCCCAGTGACAGGACAACAAGCAGCGAGCACAAGTCAAAATATGAGGAATACCATTTAAATCCAAGAACACTCCTTTTTACTGTGAGAGTGGTCAAACACTAAAATATGTTCTCTGGAGCATTTGTGGAGAGTCTATACTTGGAATTGTAAAAAAACATGACTGAGAAAAGCTGTATGTAACTTACCCCATTTAATTTAACCATTCTACCAGGGACTTGATGAGCTTCAAAAATCCTTTTGAACTTTACCTATACTATGTGGTACCCTCAATAATACTAATACTAAAACTGCAGAAAGAACATTTATTTGAGGAAATGCAGGAAGACCAACAAAATAAGAATGACAGCACTTTTTATTCTTTCAGCCCACCAGCTGCTGTGTTGTTACGTGAATGTTAAATTTTTGCAAGCAAATGTTCTTTTCTTAGCGGAATGTGTCTTTTTAATAATGGTTTGGTATTTCAAACTAAGCATTTCTTGATACAAGTACTACCATAGCAAATCGTCATCTGTAAGCTAAATGGGGCAAAACTTAATTGAAAGAAGGAAAATATGTCTTAAAATGTTTGCATATTTAGATACAAATTCTTAAGTGGTTAGGAGAGTAACAGCTGTTTAGAATTTGCTGCCTTTCACTGGCTAATTTCAATGGCAACACAAACTTCATCACTGTGTATATGTCAGACTGTATATCAATGAGGGGATGATTCTCACAAAGAACACAGGAATTGCATTAATCAAGAAGCTGCATTTCTTTTTCAGATCCAGGAGATGGTGAACAGCTATATGAATGTCCTATGTGTAGTCTTACCTGTACAAATATTCAGATTCTTGAAGAACACGTGGATTTACACTTAGAGGAACATAGCTTTTCAGAAGGTACATGAAAGGATACAGGCTTGATAATACTTGAAAGCATTTGCAAATATTTGCATGTTGTAGTATAGAATCTCTCATAAAATTTAAAGTAAATATTTCTGTATTTAAAAGGAACTGGACCCGTGTATAGTGAAGTTGACATAGGTCATATCACTTGCCCAAGTGCTCAATCTAATTACCATGCTAAAATAAATCTTTGTCTGTGCATGGTTGTTAAGTAAATGACCTGCATGTTAGCCAAAAGAAAAACTTCAAGCAAAAAATGTTTAAGAGACAGCAGTATTACATATTTGTTTTTCTAACTCCATAGAAGGTTTACATAAATGGAGTTTACAATGGCATGTTCCACTGTGCTGAGTTGAGAATTTATAGCTTACGAAAACTTCATTTTTCTTCTCAATCATTTTGTGCGAATATTTTGCTGATTAATTAGTCATAACATTAAAGTAAAAAAAATCAAAATTAATTTTATTTTATAACATGGCGATTCCCTGTTCAGTTCTCTGATTGTAAATTTTTGTCACTTCCTTATGAGACTGCTGGCAATGGTCCTAGAAGCTAGCAAGTGTGTGGTATTAAAGGAACTGTGACTTCTTGCTAACAGTGAAGTGAAACACAGTAAACAAAAGCTGTCTTCTCAGTGGTAGAGGTACACGCAGTATTTGCCAAGTAATTGCTCCAGTAACTGCATAAACTCTTGTGCAAGTCAAGAGTCTGAGTCTTGGTAGACTGAATGCAGTCAAGTCCTGTTCAGTGTTCACTGCTAATAGCTCAAAATAATGTGGGGTGCATCTCCTGAAATTAATGCCCAGCTGTGTTTATGTATGTCTGCTTAGAAAGGAATCTTGAAAAATTAAACAAATGATCTCTCAAAGCATTACTAACCTCTTGACCAAGTACCCTCACTTTGGAATGTTCCTCTGGGGTAGGCAGAAACATTGGAGATTTAGAACTGGCTCAGCAACTCCAAACTGAAGAAGATGAACGGCAGAGATCAGAAGAAGAGAAGCGAGAGAGGGAAGAATTTAAAAAGCTGCAGGTACACTATTGTTTCTAAATAATAAACTTACTAACAGTTGTGCCTTTAGAAGCTGAGTATCTTGGAATTGTAATGTCCTGGAATGGCCTTACTAGATCAGACCTGTGCAAGTCATATAGTCTGTGTTGAGGTAATGGTGCAGGGGTGGGTTGGAAGCAAATTCAATCTGGCAATGCTGATCCTGGCAGAGGTGCTGGACATGACAGCCTTGAGCTGCTTGGCTTTACTGCTTTGAGTGGTTCTGGCTCAGGATGGAGCTGGCTGCTCCATGTGCTTGCTGCTGCCTGTGCTCCACCCCACTCAAGTGCTCTGCCTTGCAGTGCAGCCTGGAGCATATGCTCTGCCAGAGTGCCAAAGGCTTTGAGCATCCTGGCTGTCCTCTACTGGAGTACCATCACCTGTTCCCAGTCCTGATTCCATCTGTCTCCTATCTCACAGCCCTGGTAACTCACTTCCCACTCTCACTACATCCTTGCAGATTGCCTCTGTGCCAGTGGCTCTGCCAGAGGGAGGAGAGGGATGCGCCTGTTCTTCCAGGTGTGGCTTTCCTAGTCCCACATTCATATTCAGGAATGAAGCTTGGTCTTCAGCTCTAAAATGGTTGTAATTCTGAAGTTTTTATGTCTCACCATTCTTAAAAGTTACTGATAGTGATTTTGAGAAACTGCATGCGCAAAAGATGAGTTTTAAAGATGTGATTTCAATCATGAACGTTCCATCCCTAACAGAGACAGTATGGCTTGGATAATTCTGGTGGCTTCAAGCAGCAGTTTCTAAGGAATATGGAAAGAGAGGTTGATAGAGGGAGGATGCAGCCCTTTGAATATCATAAGAGAAAAGCCGACATGATGGAAAGTTTGGCTTCTGGTATAGATGATGGGAAAACAAAGACCTCAGGTAAAGATGCTGAAATTATACAACTAAAACTGTACATTTTAGACCTAGATTGTACTGACCAACAAGTTTAACAAATCATATAATTCGTTGTTTACTATTCGTTGTATCCTAGTTCTAAACCCGATTTTCCAGATCAATCTATATTTTTATAGTCCTAAACTAATAAGGAAATTAAAGCTTGGTGTATTTTTGATCTGTATTCTAACCTGAAGGATTTTTTTCTTTTCTTTTCTTTTCTTTTTTTTTTTTTTTTTAATGGAAGCTTGGAGCCAAGTTGTCTGGTTAAGGGCACAAATACAGTATGTATCAGAAGACTCAAATGTCTTATTACAAGCTGGTTGCCCTTGACTCTATGCTTGTTTACTGCTTAGCACTCATTGGTTCCTAATCCAGTGTAGCTGTTCAAATTTACAGCAGCTTTTTGTCTTGTGTTTCTGTTAATTGTTATATTGTGTAAGCTGGTTGCAGGTAAACACAGTGTTCATCTGATTACAAAGTCCAAGAGAGGACTGGGAGGAGTAGACATCTACTTGATACATCTTCTTTTAAATGTTTTATAGTTAGTGCAAAAACACAAGGTAGATGGATTTCTGTGTCCCTTTCAAAAGGCTCCCTTGTCTTTACTTTCCAAGACCACAGTTCAAAGGTGTTTTAGCCTATTGCTAGTGGTTCTGGCTTATAAAATACCCACTTGGTTCGTGACAGGTAAAGTAAAATTTCTTCTGTCAAATGGATTGTGTGCAAATAACATTTCCATTAAAGTGTTCATTCTTGTAATGATTTAGATTTCAGAGAGGTACTATGGAATAATTCTCATCACAACAGCATGGCAATAAAGGGCCGTTGAGGACTTATATGAATTGGAGAGAGCATTCCCGAGCATATCCTTTCATGTGACAAAGGAGAACTTGGAATATCCTGCAGTAGGATTATTTTAAAATATTTACAGTAATTCTCAAGTTCAGTGCCATTCCTTTTTTTTTTTTTCCATCTTAGTTTCTCCAGGAAAAATAAGTTGGGGAGAATGAAAGGTTTACATAGTATACGTAAATATTGCCATGTTTAAGGTGATGTTGTACTGGAGCTGTCAGGGGCATAGGAATGTTTTATTGATGATGTACTTTTTCTGTATCATTGTAATAGTTGTGTGTATCGCAGTTTATAATTTAGTCCAAGCTGTTTAATTTAAAAGAATCATTGTATAGCAACAATAAAAAATAGATTTAGTTTTGAAGGCATCATAGTACATAAATTCATCAAAATAAAGACCACTGAAATTAAATAGGTGGAATGACCACTGGTTTTGTGATTTGGGCTCTAAATGTAATGAAGTTTTAAAATAAATTGTATTAATCTGTATCTGTTATAAGTTGAGGATGGAATCTTGTGATAGATTTTGTAGTTTATTTTACAGATAAACTTTATAATTTGTCTTCCTTTAGGAGTGATTGAAGCATTGTGCAAATACTATCAGAATGAGAACAAAGATGTGAGGCGTGTGTGGCTTTCAGCAGGAGTAGATCACTTCCACTCATCTTTGGGCGACAGAGGCTGGGGTTGCGGTTACAGGAATTTCCAAATGCTCCTTTCCTCACTGTTGCAAAACAGCTTCTACAGCGACTGCCTGAGAGGTATTAAACAAAATGCCGTGTGTTTCACGTTCCTTGGATGACAACCTGCTGACTGATGTTTTGCCTTTTCATTTGCACAGCAAGTCTTACAAGGTCAATGGTACCTATTTTAAATGGTTGTTATACCACTGGAACTTACTGTGAAACAGTCAGAGGTGAATACTGGCAAGACATGATGTGGTTGAAGTTTTACATTTAGTTTTTTTGGTGCATCTTTTTAACATCAACTGCCTCTTACAAAAGAAGATGAATATTTTTAATTGATAAACTATTTCAATCACTGTAACAACAATTCAAAAGCTTTTCTGTTCCAGATACTACACTAATTCCTAGTATACCAAAGATTCAGTCCATGATTGAAGATGCCTGGAGAGAAGGTTTTGATCCTCATGGGGCATCTCACTTCAACAACCGATTACATGGTTCCAAAGCATGGATAGGAGCATGTGAAATTTATTCACTGTTAACCAGTCTCAGGATAAAGTAAATATTGCTTTTTGTTGTTGTTACTTTTAACTGCTAATTTAAGTGCTGTACCTTTAAAGGTTAGAATTCCCAACTGTGTGATGAAAAGCTACCTTGGTGACTAAATTTAAGTAACGTACAGATCTGATTTAATGCAGCATGAAGCTGTGCAACTACTTATAGGTACATACAACTACTTAGGAGGTACATAAACTGAGTAACTGCTTAGATCATTGAAACTTGATGCAGAATTATGCGACATATGCATAAATTAAAGCTTTGATTAAAAACTTCATTTCTCTAAAAGTTTCTTCCAAGAAGAATCTGAATTTCAGCTATTTTCTGTGGCTTTTAACTGGATTCTCTAGTGTACATGTATCACGTACAAAAAAAGTGACATTAATTTTTGCAAGTGTCACAAGTTCCTGTTAGACTGACTAGAGTAGAGCACTTCTTTGTTATGTAATAAATTTTCCAGTTTGGGACAGTATATATTACATTGCTTTGTAATTATGTGTCCCCTCCTCCTGTATTAAAAAGTAGAAAAGTAGTAGGGACCACTTGGTACAAGAGGAGGGGACTCAGAGGTGAAAAAATTGTTTTAACAAGCAACCTACTTGAAATTTTATTGTTGTTTTCATTCTCAATGTTTTCTAGGTGCCAAATCATTGACTTTCACAAACCCACTGGCCCTATGGGTACACACCCTCGTTTGTTTGAGTGGATTTTGCATTACTATTCTACAGATAATGAAGGTGGTGCAAAGGTGGTGTGTACTTCCAAGCCACCTATCTACTTGCAACATCAAGGTCCGTGTCACAATATGCTAGTTTCTTAGTATTCTCTGTCTCTCTTTATATGTACTGCAGTTCAGAGCAGCATTTTTTAGTTCTTCATTGAATTGAAGGCATGGCTTTATTTCCCGTAATTTTCCTATTTAGTAAGAGCAACATTAAAGTTTGTACTTTTATTGGATGGAATAGCTGAATGTGACTGGGATCTCAACTTTTTTACATGTATTCATATAACTGTCTTCTTAAATTTTGAGTAATGCCTTCCTTGATCTGAAAATCAGTCGTATATTACAAGGAAGTAAATGAGATTTATGTGTTTTTAAGCCACTGAAACTATTTTGGTATTAGGTCACAGTCGTACTGTTGTTGGAATAGAAGAGAAGAAGAACAAAAGCTTATGTTTGCTACTGTTTGACCCGGGATGTTCTTCCCAAGAAATGCAGAAACTGCTGAAACAGAACAGTGATGGAACTGGTCCCAAACTACTTCGGAAATTTGTAGGTAGCCTAAAAGAAAAGCAATACCAGATAGTGGCTGTAAATGGGGTGCTCTCTTTGGAAGAGAAAGCTGTAAGTATCTCAGAAAACAGTTTCTGTTCGTGAAAACTTAAGACCATCTGCATCTCTTCTTTGAGTGTATATGCATATATGGTTGCATGGTGGATTTTTTGCACCTCTTTACTTCCCTTGTTCTTTTTCTCTCCTGCTTTCTGTTTATATAATTCAAAACCAGAAATGTTTTGCATATAAATGGATGCCACCTTGATGCAGCTGACTTTTAAGTCTTGTATGAAGGCATCAGCCATTTGCAAATGTAAATTAGACTTTTTTTAAACTTCTCATTTTCTTACAATGTTTTCTCTTAAATGACTGTGAGCATGTATGTTACTTAGAACACTCACAGTGCAAAATTACATTCAGAGGTTTGAGCTGTTGAAATTTATATAAATCTTATCCATGTGTTTGACTATGAGTATTTTACCTTTTATAAGACTTCAGGAGTTGTCAGCTGATTGCCAGATGTGTTTTTTGTTTCTTAAGCTTTTTCTTTCCTGCACTAACAAATTGATTCTGAGAACCCATGTTCCAGTAATGAGGTGTCTTATCAGCACTGTTCAGGATGTTCAAGCTTCAGGACACACTTGGCAACTGAATCACTTGCTCAGCTATATTTAATGTGTATGTTGAAATGAGGTATTATCTTCAGTGTTTTCTGGCCCTGAACATGTTAGAAGTATCAGTGAAACATGGCTGTCCTCTCCTACTGGAAAAAGCCTTAAAATTCAGGATACAGTGAAAAAAAAGTTTTGTAGGGGAGAGTGGTGTTCATTGGTTTTTTGTTTGCCACTTTTTTTTTCTTCTTTTCAAAGATTTCATTTATATTTAAAAATATTGGTTGTTTAGAGTATTGTCTTGGAAGCTCCCATTTAATTAAGATGAAATGTAACCCCTTATACTCGCTAAGATTGCTAAACTACTAATTTGGAAGAAGCTCTTTAAAAGTGCTGGTTTTGTTCATTAAAGTATTTTATTTTCCTCTCTCCCTACCTATTTTTAGGCCTGCTGCCATGCTTCTCAGGTCTTAACATCAGAGAAGATTCCTTAAAGGATACCTTTGTAACCTGCTTCTGGAACTTGCTGAGTGCAAAACATTAAACTTCTGAACTGTGGACCCTAACTCAACAATTTTTAGACTTAAACTATGTCTCCATAAATGCTTGGGGGCTCTGGGGAAGCACAAAACTGGAGTAAACCTGTAGTTTTTCTGTTCAGTCAAAACTCTGGCGTCCTGATACAACTGTAATTCTGAAGTATTGCGGTCCTTGTCTTACTGGAAAATGTGTTATTTTCTTAGTTGCTGAAATTAGCAACACCTACTGTCTTGTAGCAAATTATGCACTGTTGTCAGTGAGCAGTGGATAAAGATACCATGGAGCTACTTAACTGGAGTTCCTGGTCATGGTTTACCTCTGTAAATGTGTTTTTACTGCCACTGTGGACCAGTCCTCTATTTCTTCACGATTCAGTCTGTTCCACCAGCGATTAGTTTACCAGTGAACTTCCTGTCAGTTAGCTGGCTTCTCTGGATGTATCACTGTTAAACATGAATACATGTGCTTAGGAGGTGGATCAGTGTTGGCATTGCCTAAGAGGTCTAAGAAAGCGGTGTCCAGAGTAGAGTGTGTGTGCATTAGGTACAGTGCAAGACAATCCTTTTTGGTAGAGGAAGAAAATATTCCTTTTGTACCATGAATTAATAAAATTATTTTTTTTAAAGTGTTTATTCCATCTTCAATTCATCTTTTTTAAAAATTTCTACTTTTTGTACTTTTTATAATGTATATCCCAAAAGGACATTTGAACTGCCTTTTGACTAGTGGCTCTGTTCTGCAGGGTTAATGCCATTTAAGAGATTGTCTGCTGAAACAAGTGCCTTGGGTGTTTGAGGAACTTCACTGTACCTATAACATGCTGCTCTGGTTGAATGTAAGAGCCGTGCCCCTCCAGGAGGGTAGCTGGAGGCTGGGAGGGCTGGTGGAGTGTCTTGCAGGCAGCACAGGGTGTCTTTGCTTTAGCAGCTGTATCTTGCCAGAGCAACTGGAGCTTAGATATATCCCTTTCATTTAGACTCTTCTATGCTGACACCTAAATAGAGGTGTAACAGCCTTACCAGTAGCTCATTTCTCTCATGTTTAATGTGCTCTGGCAATGTGAACTTGTTATTTTTGGAAGTAGTGAAGCACATGGACATGTAAAGTTACTACAACCCATAAATCGGTGATATTTCTGAAATACACATTAAATTTAAAAAAACAGTTACAAAAATGCATTCGTTTCAGTGTAGGTATGTAGAAGTACCCTGTAAGCTGTGAAGGGTCTAGGAGACTAGAGGGGCTCAGATGAGGGAGAGAGTTCCTGGGAATTGAGGGACTATCAGCTCCCTTATTAGCCCTGGTCTGTGGGGAAGGTGTCAAATAGACGGAAGGAAAGAAAAGAGATGCCAATAATGAAATCATAATTTGGATGCAAAGTCCCTAGGGTTTGCCACATGCTCAAGGTTGTACTCCTGCAGCATCTTGATGTGGTAGGCACCATCCTCTGAATTTTATCAGAGCTCAGGCACCAACTATTCAAAACACTCGGCATGTTCAAAAGGGAAATGCTCTCTGGTCAAGGTGCGGTGTTGCAACTCGCTGTTGCCTCCCTCCATGCATCACGGTGCATGCTTGGGACTGGGCATTAAAACCAATACACAGAAAGGCTGTCAGCACCAGGATTTTAAATTACTGTAATTCTGTCAAAGTTTATGAATGGGATTTTATCCAATTAATAAGAATTAGTTTTCAATCTAATTCAAAGTACATAAACAAATTTAAATAGCCCACCTAAACGTTTTCCACCAAAAAAACCCCTTTCTGTTCCCTTCAGCAAACTAACACACACATAGAGCCAAGCTTACTCTCAGTCATATTCCCTTTTATTTCACAGATGTTAATTGCTAACAAAGCTAAAACAAATTTGCAGTTCAGACTGAGTCACTAAAACCTCTTCCAAACACCTGGAGGAACAGACTTTATGCAATTTTTTTGTCACTCCAACCCTTAGTGCCTCTGCTTTGAAATATATCAGCAAAAACACATTTTCACATTTTAACTTGTTTTCAATCATTTTAACATTTTTTGAGCTATACATTCTCTGCATGAAAACCAATAAATATGTTAGTGTGAAAACAGACTAGAAAGTTTCATTATTCTAGCAGTAAAATTCATGAAAAACTTTCCTTCATATGTAGATGACTTAGCAGCGATCAACTTGGAAAATTTTCTGATTACTACATTTGCACAGACTACGCAGCATTCTTGGATTCGGTCCAAATTTAAAGAGATCCAATTCACTCCTTTTCTGAAAAAGTGTCAGTTTTAAACACAGCTAAAAATGGAAAGCAGCCTTAGGAATTAAATGCAGTTTTATGCAGCTGAATCGAGACATACCAGGAATAAATTAAGTTCAGTGCTGAAGAGCATTTTAAAGCATCCTAGCAATTACACAGGAAGCTGGATGTAGTAAGTATGAAGCTTTCAATCCAACTGTATCTTTGGAAAAGACAAGATTTAATATCACATGAGCTCCTAATTTTTTTAATGTATTTGGTAACTCTGCTGGAGCACAAATCCTGTTTTATTGCTTTGAAACATACAACATTATTATTAAGACCTAGATGCTTATCTAAAGTTCTTAGTAGCCAAAATTAAAAAGATCAAAGGGAGGACAGTAGGAACAAAGGCACATGGTTAATTTATAAAAGTATTTACAGAGTACTTGAACACTTTTTTCTATCCACTAGAAATTCATTCATCTCAAATAAAAAAGACAAAAGGAAAAAAACAGCTTAAAGGAGTTCATCCTAAACAGATCTTCTTGAGTGGTATGAGCCAAGAATCTTACACACCATTAAATTATTTCAATAATTAGACTTCTCTTTTTGAATATGGAATTTTCAAATACGAAAATTAATAAATTTATTATTCTTCTAAGCAATGTGACACTTTAGTGCAACCCTAAGGTGGCACAGTTAAGGCAGTCTACTAACAGTGTTTAAAATTCAGCACACAGTGTTTAATCACTGAGGTGCCTATCTCTCTCTGTTTGGAAAGCTGTCTCTTGACACCATCATCCCTCTAGTGCTGCAGTTTCAAACACAGCATGTTCAAACTCCACAGTTCTTGCAGTGTTTGGGCCCTTTTGGAGGTGGTACGGGAGGAGTCTAACATCTGTTAGCTCCAGAAGCAGCTCTGCAGGATGGGTAACATCCCCGAGCTGATGTGTAGCTTTACTGCATTCTGTGCTAACCTTCACAGGCTGCCAGCAAGATGTGTCTAAAACTATACCAGTTACATTCAAACCTCCACAGCACTCTATAAACCCTGGTGCCGTAATGCACACTTCACTCGTAGTGTTTCAACACAGTCTGCTTCCAAAAGCAAACTGATCTTCCTAGGATGGGTTTTGATTCTCGTAGAAGTTCACTGATGCACACATTCAAATAAACCCAAAGCATCTCTGAACAAATCAACCCAACTTCAAGAGGACTTCACATTGATTTTTCTTCCCTACTGCCTTGAACTCGCCCTTTTGAAAATATTATTCGTGACTATGGCAAAAAATTTTACTCTAGTTGTATGGAAATGGCTTCCATTAAACTTTAATAAGGCTATACAACAAAGGTGACTAGTGCTGTCTATCTACAGCTGATAAATCGGGGCACCAGAACGGACTTGAATTATTAAAAAATTCCACAGGAGGAAGGAACAAAAAAATAAATAACTGCATAGTATGTGATCCCTTTTATTCACCAAAGCTGCCCGTGTTTATCCCAGGTGGAAGACAGCAGAACAGCTGCTCAGCATTCAGATGCAGGTGTGTTTAGTGCTTGCTGTAACATCTTTCCATCTTGCATGTTGCCACATTTCTTCAAAGGACAATTACAGAAGTGGGAAGGAAAAAATCAGAGAAAATAGAAAAGTGTTTTCAGACAGATCAGTATTTCTCAATTTTTTCATTTGAAATATTAAAGTAAATTTATTTATAGTGAAAGTCATCAGAAGACCATTCTCCTGGATTTAAAGTATTTTGGTTTTTTCTTTGGAAAAAAAAATTAAGAAAAAAGAAAAACAATACACATTACTAAAACCACAGATACTGTGGCTTTCCTGCCTGCCTCTCTCTCCCTACATATGTCCATACTGATGACAGAATCAGTTCAATAAGTCTAATCACTATCTAAATTAACAGGGTTGTAGTCAGGGTCATCCTCTTCATCGTCCAATTCTAAATCATCCATTTCTTGGAATAAAGATTCATCAACCTCCACATTGTTTCCAGCTGTAAGGAATAAAAAGATACTTAATTTTCATGCAGCAAGGAAAACAGTAACAACAACAAAACACGACTTTTTCATATTAGTTCTTCAATGGAGGTGGTTGCTAACTTACTTGGATTTTTATACATCAAATAGACATGGAAAAGTAAATGCTGCATTTCATCTTTTTACAGACAAAGTGAAGGGTTTTTTTCCTTGTATCAAAACCCAGTCAAGAGAAATGTCACGCAGGAATTCAATGGGAGCACAAAATTAACATTTACATTTGCCAGAAGCAGAGATCCTTTCTCCCCAGGAGAGTCAAAGTAGGAGCTCTGGACTTCACAGCTGGAATAATTACTACTATCTCAGTGAGATAAATGCACAGGGTTCATACAAAGTTCCTTACACACCATATGCTGACATACATATATTTGCTTTCCGATTTAAATTTTACAAGCAAGATGAAGCTTTGTCTACTTTCTCATTTTCTTCTGAAAGAGATGCTGCTGACCTAACAATAAAACTTGAGGACTCCTGCTATATTATTTTTATGTATCAACAGTGACATCTTCTGGCCACCAAATAAAGGTTCTATTATTTCACTGGGTTTCAAAGCACCTTTACAAGATAATGCCATTATCCTCTGAAAATCAGTAGTAATTTTCATTACGCTACTGTAATATTAAAATAGAGTTAGTAACCTGTTGCATCTGTGATAGAATGAAACCAGCAGTAAGAATTGGAGTTTTTGTCCACCAGCAACAGAATTAGAAATTAATGCAATAATCCTGAATCATCTGGGCACAGAGCCCAGGTAGATGTCTGTTCCTCCCTTGAGTCAGCCAAATGTACCATCAACAAACCATCTTCACTTCGGCTATTTTGGAGGAAGAGAAGATTAAATTATTCCCTGTAAAAGAAACTAAACTTCCCCATTACTACCATTTCAAGTTCATACTCACTGACATTCATAAGCTTTTAATTGTTACTTGCAGAGAAGAATCTTGACTCTCTTCCACCTGTGTTTTGTGATACCAGTAGATATCACGCAGCTGCATTACAGAACTCTCTTACCTCAAAACTCAGAGATTTTAAACTAGGATAGTTTAGAGGTACAGCAAATTAAAAAGAGGTACAGCAAATTAAATAGGCATATTACTGTAAGTAGTTTTATATGCTTTATCTCCAACTGGTTTTCTAACTAACATTTTTGTGGCACAGGCTTACAGAACTTTCATCTGGCAGCAGGTCAGTATTTTAGGTAAGGTAACAGGCACATCTGCACAAACTGTGAAGAAGAACTGGGTTGCACAGAAGCAAATAGCATTTATTTTGACCTGTAAGATGTTTACTACTGGTGTTGACGTCCAGAGAGAGGGTGACAGAACTTCAAGACCTGTGCTTTAAATCTGGGGTGAGAAGGCTGGCTATTAAAACAAAGATAAAAACAAAAATCAGGGTTGGGTAGGGGGTTTTTGTTTTCTTTTTGCTTTTCTTTTTTTGGTTTTGCTCCCAGTCCATTAATTTGAATAGAAGCAATGGAAATAAGATCTACTCAACTACAAGGCTGCTAATATCATCTTGAAGAGGTTTTGTTTTTGAGAAAAGTTAAGATCATTTCTGTTCACTCTGCAAAACAGTACTTCTCAGAAAGTTCTTCTAATGTAAAAGTGATTCTCATGTAAGATGTTAAGTCAGAAAATATTGCTTAGGAATTTTGACCTATTTTAAGCCACTGCCTTTCAGTTGTGGAATAAAATAAAAATTTACCTTCCTCCAAGAACTGGATGTCAGAGGTGTCAAGGTTGTGATCCATTTCAAACAGCTGTTTACCTAGAAATAAAATAAAAAATAATACATAAGCAAGTACAGTTCTGAAACAATTATCAATTTAAGGCAACAATAGTCAGCACACATATTTTAGTCTTCTCAAATCAACCAGTTCTAGCACAGCCTTTTTTTTTTTTTCTGCTCATTTCTGTAAGCCCTCCATTCTGATTTTTTTTAATTCAGTCAGGATTCATCCAGGCCATTACTCCTCTTACGTGTGAAATGGGTCACTGAAATGTTATTAAGACTTTAATAAGGGGGGGACAGAAAAATTTACACCCCACAGCCCATGTTCAATCCTTATTGCTTTAGTCTTCATCTTGCATGCCATAGGAAATCCTCTGTGGGAACTGCAAAGGAAATTAGCTGACTCCTCCACCTTTTTCCCCATATTCTCCCAGTGAAAAAGCAACTTGGATCTACTCACAGATCACCAGCTCCTACACACACACACACACACACACACAGCTGTGATGGCAACATCACTGAAGAGAAAGTGAAGCCTTTCTAACTGGGAGGGACAGGAAGAAAAGCTCAGAACTCTTTCCACATAAATCACCTGTCTTCCATCTACATTTGCATTGCTTATGTAAGCTTCCACAAACAAGACTGGTTGGTGTCCATGGTAATACTGGAATTACACTAATAACATCCAACAATAAGCCTGGTTTTGGTTTTGTAAAGGGAAGCTTCTATAAACTACATTTGTATAGAGAAAAACAGACACCACATACTAACAATACTTTTAAGAACAGAAAAGCCAGAGGCCTGATTTCTGTTATCTCATCTTTGCAGATTCCCAAATGCATACCCTTCAGAGAGGAATCAAGCATGTTCCCTGTCCTGTACAGCTTTTTATGAAACCTAATCATAAACTTAACCATTAAAATTTCCATCTGTCAAAATTCATCAAAACCAGCCAGAATAGAGGAGAAAACAGAACAGTGATACAGCATGACGACACTGGTTATGTTTTTTCATGTAATCAGGTTAAAAAGTAGATCCAGCATCACAGCAGAACCAATTCAAAGCTAAGCCATGCAGACTATGGAATAGGATGCCAAGACCTATCATCTGTGTAAAAATTACTCTTAGACTTGCCATTACAGTCTGGCACCATTGCAGACATTTCATGACCAGTATTAAAACATACCGCTTAGCTTATTTTTGCCTGCTTGTTCTTCTTCTTTCATCTTTTTCCTTTTTATTTCTAGGAGCTCTGCATCAAACTTGGCTTTCCAATTAAGGAAATTCTCAATGGTAACAGGAGTGCCATGAAAACGTTGCTGAAAGAACAGAAAACAAGGCTGCAAATACAACTTGCAAAGGTGAACTTACAGGTGAAGATGAGCATTCTCTTAATTATTTAAATTACAACACTCCAGAAGCACTGCTTGCTGTGAAGTATTCTGAGAAATTAATCCTGATCCTAAGAATATACAAAGAACACATTCTTATGGTTTTTGCCATGGGACTCTCCCTTCAGAGAGCTATACTGAGGTGGAAACTCTCACGGAAGAACCCTGTGTACTCCTTCTGGACCTGGAGCACAATAGTTCACAGTTCCCCACTAATACAGGTTATCTGTAAGTAGGCAGCACTTCTTATCAACCCTTAAGTGCAATCTACACTGAAATATTGCCCATTAAAATACATTAATCCTTTTATCTTGTTGAAACAGGAAAAAATGATTTTTTTTTCTCAGATATTGCTTTGCCATTTTCAGAAATACAGAACCTTTCAAGTCCCATCACCTTCCAGCTATTTCTCAGGAAGGGAGTGAAGACTCATTAGTTGGCCTTATCACAGCACAATCCACAAATGATAAAATTATTCTACAGGAGGGCAAACCAGTCTTGAAGATTGGTGCCACTGCTTCCTTCCACCCTATCAACTCAGTCTACCAAGGAAGACAGCCTTCCTCAAACCACGGAGCCTGTGTGCAGCATGACATATTCTAGCCTTCTTCCAGCAAAAAACTGTCTACAGCAAATCTGATTTCATTTGGGAAAAATACCTGCCTTAGGAAGTAATTCTAGAGGGGACTGTGAACATGTAGCTAGACTCTAAGAAAACTGCTTAAGAAAAAAGGGGAAAAAAAAGAGCACTTAAGTGAATTAAACAGTCTTCTTAAACTTCAGTTATATCATCTTTGGGATAGTGGTTCCTTTCCCACGGCAACTGAGAACTGCCCCTGTATCAAACCAATGTATTTTAAAGAAGCTGAAAGTCTTTTTAGTTGAAAATATTATTTTACATACTTTCTCTTCTTCTTCTGCTTCTCTTTCTTTCTGTTTCTTCTCCTCTTCCCTTCGTGTTTTTATTTGATCCACTATTTCATTTAATTTCTCCTGTACTGCTGAGACTAGAGTGAAGATCATTACCATTCCTAAATTTTCTTCTGCCTACAACACAAAGAAGGCAACTTCAAACAGAAGAACCTGAATGCATAAATATGTTTATTTATATTTAAAATTATTTAATTATTCTTATTTATTTATACTTATTTATATGAAAGCAGGATGTTGTGCAAATGCAGAGGGCACAGCTGACGCATTCTGCACCAGTCTCAAAAGCTTGCTGTAAAATTCAAATTCAACCAGCCAGTTAACCCAGTTAGTTATCCCCAAATGAGTGTGCAGCAAAACACAAAGACGAACGTCTGTGTTCAGGTTATTAACACATTACAGACATCTTCTGAAAGGCTTTTTCATGCACAAAACAAAACCTACAGTAAAAACACAACTCTAAAATTTGCATATCATAATCGTAAGAGACAAGTGTCTTGGAGTGACTTGTTAAGCAAGCAGACAAGTCAAGCAGAACCTTTCTTCTCCTTGAACAGTTTATTCCTTAATTCTATTACAAGCTTCTTTGAAGTGAGAGTTTCCCAGGAAAACAAAAAACATCAGCTGATGGAAGGAAGGTTATATGAAGTAAACTGAAAATGAAAAAATGTCCACTGAATGCATTATGGCAATTTTAAGGCAGTGAGAACTTGTCAGGAATTCCTGAAACCAGGAATCATGACAACCCTGAAACCAAATTTCCTTCACAATGCACTCTTACTGATCCCAAAGGTTGATGAGATCTACCCCACCCCCTCCAACAGTTTTGTTATTAAAAAGAATCAAGAATCAATGTGCCATTTTTTAATATTTCCAAATAAAACTGAGGTGGCTTATTTTCACAAATGAGATATATATATATACACACACACAGTTAAAAAAATTCACCTTAAGCTAGAACTCCAAAAGAGGGGAAGCCCTGCTGCACTTCCATTTCATTTTTCTGTTATTGCACATGCTGAATTAGCCCTGTATCTTACCTCATTAACATAATTTACCCTCAGTAATGTCATTCACCAAACTCAAACCTCAAAGTCAGTCCCTATGGTATGGAACAGGTTTCAGATCAGTAGCAGATACCTCTGGGAATAACTGATTTGAGAGAGAAATTCCAGCCAAAGTGTGAAGTGGTATCAAGTCACTCCAAGACACAAGCTGTACCAAGACACTCCATTTTCCTTACCTGCTGCTCTAGCAGTTTTATTATGTCTGTGACATCATTATCGTCAAGATTCTCCTGTGAGACAATTTCATACAGTGGAGTTTCATCGGGGTATTTTTCTCTATAGGTAAATTTAAGGGTTGTTTGGACAGCTACAAGATAAAAAAACCAAATATTCTTATGGTGATAACTCTGTATAACTTCAATTGTGTATTTTTCTACTGCATCAACAGCCTGAAGATTATAGAATATAAAATATTCTTGCCTTTAAGGAACAGTCTTCTTACATAGATGTTAAAACAATATGAACAGATTCAAACATAACGCAAGAGTTCAAAGAAATTAAGACGATGAAGTTTACACGCACAAACTGTTAAAATCCACACACGTCCAAAAGGCCTTCAGAAGACTGAAAAGCCTTCTGTGGTATGACAGGTACTAGAGCAGTAATCTCTTCTCCCTCATATTCTACTCAAACCTGGAAAACAGGGAAGAATCCTAACAACAGAACTAATCTCAGCATATTAACACTTCAAATTCTGTGTGTCTGGTTCGAGTATCAACATCTGTGATGGCTTCCAGGGCTCCACACTGTGGACAAAGACACTCTGTCCAGTAGAAATTATTAAGGAGAGAACTAAGAAAAATGCATTCAATCTGAAGCTGCCCAGAGCCAGGGTAACATGGAAACAAGGCAAAAGAGAATAAAGTTCCTTTTACATATCCTCCCAGAATCCCAGGGAGAAGCCTTCCTTTAGTTCCAGACTCACCATTCTTGGGAGCACAGCAGTCTCTTCAACACAGACACCTGCTCTAAGCAGGACTTACTCCTTTAAATCTGAATAAGACAGTGCCAGTTTATTCCTTCTGTTATAGCATCCAGAAAAGCAGCTTTCGAACTTGCTCGGAGCAAGGCTTGCTTACAACATGCCCACACAATTGTTGGTACTTCACAAATACGCAGGGACTTGGGACCCACAGCCTTCTGCTCTGAAACTGTTCCTTAAGGGTTGGACATTCACAGCACACAGACTCAACTCTCCCACGTGGCTGGCACAAACACAGTTGCCAAAAAAAAAATCCCCCCAACATGTCTGTAAGCCACTACGAGGATGATGACAATCCATACTTTTGAAGCTATGCTACAAAGCCTTTGAGATTCAGCAGCAAGCAGTCCTACCGTGAGAGAGCATAACATTTCTGCAAACCGAACAAGGATCACCCAAATCCTTGAACTATATTTGCTACGGAATGTTTGCTGTATCAGGCCCCACAAGGACTTAAATGGAGGTACACATAGCTGTTGGTGATAGAATTAGGTTTAAATGTATACAGGATAAGTTTCTGAGTAACACATGACCAACTTACTTTCATCATTTTCTCCTGCTTCAGATGTCACAGTGATTGTGAAAGTTGTTGGCTTTTCTGACAATACTGTTCAAAGGAAAAAAACAACAGTCAGGGACAGAGTCCTTACATCAGGCAATTACTTCTTCACATAAATAAAACTGAACTTCTCAAGGACTAATGAAGAAAGTATGCTCTTGATACAGTGTTAAGGGCCTTTTTAACTTATTAATATAATACTTTTCAATTAACAGCTATTTTCCATATGGTGTGATGCCTGGAGTGCTCTTTCAATGAGACTATACATCATCAAACAATACCAAAGGGTTTCACTTTTGGAAAACTTTCTCTTCTGCAAGTTTCACTGCTCCAGAGAGCACAAATCAAATCAAACAACTTCTGGCAGTGCACTGATTGTATGCAGGAAACTACCAAAGCTAATTTGCTTTACTGTGCTGGATGCATCTCATGAGCACGCAGTGCACTCTTGGCCCTGGACTATTTTTACAGTATGCCTGAACCTATATTTAAGACAGCTTAATGTAAGAAATGCTACTAACCAAGCAATGTACTAGAACGAAAGTGTGTGAATTAGGCAGCTAGAAGACAGGCACAGCTGTTATAAACAACACAACAGAGCAAGAGCTATGACCTGTGTTTCACAGGCTAAAAACCTCATTGCCCAATTGTGGGTTGCACACCACATCCTCATCTAAGGACTGCTCTGCATCACTGTTATAACCTATGCCCAAATAGTGTACATGCTCTCAAAGTATCAACTGAATTCTGCCTAACTCCTAATGTACTACTACTATCTTCATTCCTCCCTCTTCTCTTGAACATAAAAGCATTAAATGAGTGAAGAGTAACTTTGAGTAGGCATCAGAGTAGAGGCTGTATGAAAGAATAGTACTTCCATATCAGTATCAGATATCCAGCATCCCCGGCTACCAGAGATCAATTCATATACATTTATGTAATCCTAAATATAAAACTGGAGACCTGAAAAGATTTTCAGATTGAAGCAATGGGCAATTGTACTTGGCAAATGTCTGTGTGGTGAAGCTACTGCCAAGAAGATGCTGTAGAACTCTAAGCAGATTAGATACTGTGCAGAAAGGAAACAGAAAATGCCACGACTTTTCCACTGTTAATATTCTTTGGATACCGAAAGCCAAAAATCATCTTGGATTAACCGCTATGGTAGCTACTCCTGATTGTTTGATAGTAAACTGAACATCCTGAAAAACTAATGCACCAATGTATCCACAACATGAAAGTTTCAGCAATATGACATGCTGCACCAGGGAATTAAAGCCTCCCTTTCTTCCACCTGCAGTGGAATAAGACAGGTAGTGACAATATATTTACGGAGAAAACGGCACCTTTAAGCACCCCAAAACATCCCGTGCCTTACGGTCGCGACAGGCTTGTTACCGGGAAGGAAAACCGCTCGGCACACAAGCCAATTTCGCGATTCCCACCAAAAGCCGCGTCTTTTGAAAGGCTTCTGCGAAGGGCATCCTTCCAGCACAGGGGACCGGGTGCCCACGCGGGGCTGGCTGCCGCGACACGGCGCTAAACGCGGCAGGGGCAGCGCCCTCGCACCGGGCCACAAGCGCCATCAAGCGCTCCGCTCCTCCCGGCCAGGGAAAGCGAACCGAGCTCCCGAACACCCTCCCAAGCCGCGTGGCTCGGAACCCCGCGGGACCCGCGGCAGCCCCGGCGCGGCCTCCCGCTCCTCCCCCCGCACGCCGGCTGCGAGCGCGGCTTCGGCGCGGCCCCGCACCCGTGAACGAGTCCGGGTAGATGGACTCCAGCGCCTCCAGCTCGTTGCGCTGCTCCTCGCTGTAGTCGGTCATCGTGGCCCGCCGCCCACGGCCATGGGCCGCCCGCACCGCGACGCCGCCGCCCGCGCCTGCGTTGTCCCGGCGCCGTGCCGGCCCTTCCTAGCATGCCTCGCGCTCGCGGGAGGCGGGGATGCCGCCGCCGGCCTGCGCTGCGCTGCGCTGGGCTGGGCTGCACCGGCGGACAGAGGGAGGGAGGGAGAGAGGGAGGCGGCGTGGCTGCCAGCGCGGGAGGCAGGGCGCAGGGAGCCGGCTTTGCTCGTCCCCGGTCGTCTTAGCAATCGCGGTGCCCGCAGCTCAGTTAGTTGCAGCGCTCGCTGGCTGGCGCTCAGCCCCGGAGCTGAGCAGGACGGACCGTACCTGGCGTGCAGGAGCGATCCTGCTGCCATCCCCCACGCTGCTTCCCCGCCCCTCCCGGGAGCGGCCGCCTCGGCAGAGCCGGGGTTGGCAGTGCCCTGTTTTACACAGACTAGTGATGGTATGGTTCACCCTTGGACGTTCTTCCCTTGAAACTTTACAGGGATCAGCAAACGGAAGAGGATTCAAACCTGATGCTCTAGGTATTGCGTACGGGTGCTGTGAAGGCAGCTGAGAGCCATTTCTGCCAGAAATGGGAGGTTTATACGAGGCAGCTGATGATTTGCAGCATGAAGTTAAACAGCACCTGCAAACTTCCCAGGAAACGTTCACCGTGATTTCAGAAGTCCCGACGCATCGGCGGCATCACCGTGATGGATGTGCAGAACAGGAATCGTCAAGGCTAACTAAACTGGGAGCTGCCATGCTTTGAGAGTTACCTGCAAGGATGAATATAAGACTGTCGAGGGTTAAACAATAGCAGACTCTGGTGTGTACTTGGAACACAGAGTGGTTTTAAGGTGCATCAGGTTCCTGGCCCCATGGCTGGCAGTTTTCCCACAGATAGATATTTATAACCCCAGGGTTTCCAGAAAACTTTTACCATGGACATAAAGAGAATAATTTTCAAATACGCAAACTGGAATTCTAAGTTGATTCTTAGGCAAGATGACTCCTTTTAGCAGGAACAGTTTGACTATTCAACTGTACTAACTCATAGATTTGTCTGTAATCACGAATTAATTTGAAGGCTGTGCCTTCACTTCCAATCCATGACATGCTTCAGAGAGCAGAGGAGTAAAGGGAAACACACGAAATCACTTAAAATACTACAGCTGTAGTACTATGGATTAATATATGCTAACAGGGCAATAGTCTCTTAGTCTATTGGCAGGCTGACTTCACAGTGACAGATACAGTTAATATTTCCACTCAGTATTTTAAATTATATACTACTAAGAAAAATACAGGGCAAATAATAACCAGGACAAAATCAGAAACCATGAAGCTTAATTTAAAAATTAGGTGAATAAGAAATTAAAAGAATTTTACAGCTCACTCTTAACTGCAAATATTGCATCATTTTATAGTAAGTGATAAAAACAGTATAGAAATGTAAAACAATAGAAGAAATGGAAAGCATTCACATAGACTAAAGACAGCAGTTTTTGTCATTTGGATCCATAGGGAATCAGAATAGGGGTTTTTTATCAAAAAGTTTCAGATACCCAAATCAGTTGCATGTGTTCCATATTACAGTGTTCCATTGTAAATTAAAAAACCACAAATATTTTTAAAATTAAATCAGAAGTTGTGTTGCTATTAGAGGTACTTTGTTTCCTAAGGAGTTCACATAAACAGTGCAGTTCCATTACCTTTTATTAGGTTGCATGGCCAGATTTTGGTAGCAGGGGCACTACAAAGGTGCCTTATGTGACAAGCTGCCAGAAGTTTCCCGTGTCCTACAGAGCTGATGCCAGCCAGCTCCAAGATGGACACACCAGTGGCCAAGCCTGAGCACCATCAGCAATGGTGGCAGCATCTCTGGGATAACAGATTTAAGAAGAAAGGAAAAGAACCTGAGTAACAGAAACTGCAGCCAGAGCAAGAATGTGTGAGAGCAACAGCTCTGCAGAGACCAAGTTCGGTGAAAGAGGAGAAGGAGGTGCTGCAGGCTTAGGAGCAGAGATTCCCTGTGGTGCAGCCCCTGGAGGTACCTGGTCAAACAGACCCACCTGTAGCCTATGGAGGAGCCCATGCTGAAGCAGGTGGATGTCTATAGGAGACTGTGACCCCACTGAGGGCCCATGCTGGAGCAGACTCTTGCCAAGACCTATGGACAGAGGAGCCCACACTGAAACAGGTTTGCTGGCAGGACTTGTGACCCTGCAGGGGACCTACCCTGAACCAGTCTGTTCCTCAAGCGCTGCACCCCGTGGGGACCCACACTGGAGCAGTTAATGAAGACCTGCAGCTTCTGGAAAGGACCCACACTGGAGAAGTCAGTGGAGGGCTGTCTCCTGGAAGGAGGTACCCAGTGCTGGAGCAGGGGGAGAGTGTGAAGAGCCCTCCCTCCAAGGAGGAAGGAGCAGCAGAGAGACAATGTGTGATGAGCTGACTGCAACCCCCATTCACTCACACAGCTCCTCTGCCACTGGAGGAGAAGAGGGAAAATTTGTGAGTGAAGCTAAGCCCAGGAAGAGGGAAGGTGGTGGGGAAAGGTACTTTAAAATTTGGGTTTGGTTCTCATTATCCCACTCTGATTTCATTGGTAATAAAATAAACTAATTTCTCTGAGTGGAGTCTGTTTTGCCCTTGACAGTAATGGGCTGAGTGATCTCTCCCTTATCTCAACCCTTTCCTTATATTCTCTCTCCTCTATCCAGGTGAAGAGAGGAGTGAGAGCAGTTCTGGCTCCTGTATTTTGTAATAAAATGTACTAAATAGTTAGCTTTTTCCACTTCAAGCCCCTGGGCTCATTTATTAGTAGCAGATAGCATCCTAAAGTGTAGCATATGGCTTTGGAGCCCCCATGTATATGTGTAGATGACAAGGCAATGCAGGAAGCATTAAAAAAATTATGGTATGCATTTCCATCCCCCTTGGAGTTAGAGAGGAGATGAGTAATATCACATCATAGCAAACTGACTTAACACAAAAACATCATTAAGCCTTCTTTCACAAAATTCAGTAGTTTTTAATCACAGTAATATTCATGGACCCAGTATATGTATAAATGTACAAGTTTAATGTATAAATTATAAGTTTACAGAGGCAAAGCAAACCCTTCTGCACAGACAGATTTTTCCCATCCTCATTTGCTATTTGTACAGTAGGCAAGCACACAAACACCTTAGAGATTTTGAAGTATTTCCAAAAAGGAAACTGACCTTGCTATTACTTTCAGCCAGAATACTTTTCAACTCAGTTTGCCATATGTCAGGTGTTTGTCCATGCAGCTGCTACTTGTTACACACCTCCACCTTGTGCCTCAGTGGGGATTTTAATCTCCTTACCAGAATTGAAAGTTCTCTCATCATTGTATCTAAATTCAGCCTTTTATTATAAATTTTCCCCATATGTTTCCTCTATGCTACTGTAGCCCCAGACTTAACTAGTAGTTAGCTCAGTGTAGTTTACTTACATAATACAAAAAAAGAAGTGGAAGAGGAGAAATAAGTAATTTCTGCTGAGTGTCACTAAGGAAAAGCTGGATTGCTGCCCTTGCTCTATACAGAATGCACCAGTTCATAGGATCCAATCAACGTCTACCTATTAAAGATCTTTTTAATGGAAAGAAAAAAAAAAGCATTTGCAAATTACTTTCTCAGTACATACTTATCCTTTAGCACAACTATTAGAAAGCAGAGAACTGAAGCTTGAAAGCCCACCCTAATCTAGGCATAGATCACTACATCCCACAGGAGTCAAAAATGCCATCAGTAAAGGCATCTGTAAGCACATGCTAAAGGACTACATTAACAGGATGCACTTGCTCACATACGTTCTACATCAGTGTAATACCATATCGGAAAGCTCCAGAGCAGCTCAGGTCTGATACAGAGATAGACAGCTTTCTGCTTTTCTCCAAAGTATTGTGGGGGCTTGGATCTTCAGAGCTGTGATATGATCCCAGCATCTTCATCAATCCTTAGGTATTTTCCATTTGCACGTTCCTTGAGTGCCCAGTCATGGAGGAGGCTGTAATCATAGTGCTCCTCATCCACTCGTTTTAGAAAGGCCAGTCCAGAAATGGCTTGCCACTCCCTGAGAGATGGGATACGAATTTCCTTTACATTCTCACTTCCTGGGACAAAGCCAAAGAACTTCTTCACGTGCTGCATGGCATAGAGCCTGGAGTGCTGCTCCGTTGCCTCATCAAAGAGCTCCTGCTCATTGTGGATATAGCTGCTCCAGTATCTGAAATGTAGAAAGCTGAGTGGGGAGAAACAGCTTGCCAGGCAGTAAGAAAGGAACACAGTGATGACTACCACAGCAATCAGCAGCCAGCCAGCCACCTTACAGGGGAAAAAAAAAAAAATTACTGTTAGAGCTGAAAATACTCAGAGTGGGAACTTCTGAGCACCAGAAAACCCATCAGATGATCTCTACTTGCTTTTCCTAAATAAAAGCATTAGCAAGGTATAATGCCTGCAAAGGGTCTTTTATCACCAAACCCAGTCCATGCCTAGTGGAGTCAGCTGTATAGTAAAATTACTTGTTCCTTCAAGTTTAAGCAAGTTCTCCTGTACAGTTTTGGGTATCTTCCTTTTTCAGCTATTATTTTTAGAAGATAAGCCATCTAATTCTTAGACCGTGCTATCTTATAGCCTGTTTAAAAGCAATTTTCTTTGAAACGACAACTTAATGCTCCACCTATTATTTATCCACTATGCCAACCTTTAGAATTTAGTTTTATCTAAAACCCAAGATTTTTCATGGATTCACGTGAAACGCTCACAGCCTGGGCCTCTTGGGCACATGTTTCTTCTGCTTTAATGAAGAAACTTTATACCCTCCCTGGCTCTTGAACGTCCATTTATCTTACTTGATGATACTTTTCAGGATACTACACAAGGAAGAGTATATCCTCTGGTAGCAGATAACAAATGGAGCAACCAGAAGTAGTAGTTTATACACCTAAAGTTCAGTTCTACTTGAACTAAAGGGTAGGCTTCAAAACACACAGAGATCTAGCACTCAAGACAGAGGACACTGATCTTGTTTTATCCTAATGCTTTGCCTGCTGAATTAGCTCCACCTCTCATCGTCAGGTTCACAGGCAACAGCAGCAACACGAGTTACTCACTTGTGACTGGTATCTGAGGAGGAGAATCACTTCATCTCTCGCCCGGGTCAGCTCTGGAGGAACCAGCTGGCTGCAGGGAAACGTAGCCAGTATCCTACTGCGTTCACTAGCAGTAACGTTGGGAGCAGCTCCATAGTAATACACAGGCACATACTCGCTCACAGCACAGATATAATATGAGCCATTTATCAGGGTGACAGCAAGCCACGTGACTGGAGCAACCAGAGCCCTCCCAGTGATGCTGCACAAGACAAAGCAGACCAGTTTGCATTTCAGCAGCCGGTTTGATGAAGTCACCTTCTCAAAACGAGACCTTTTGCCCGTAACCAGCCTCCAAGTCTGGTTGTTCAGGGCATAGCCAACAATCAGAAGGATCAGTGCAGGAACTCCTAGGAAAGCCAGCCCATAGATAAGGTTCTGTCCAACATGACAGGGACAGCTGAATGTGAAAAAAGAGAAAAGTTGCTGCCCACCAATTGTCAATATTGCAATTATTGCATTGGCAATAACAACCTCTTTGCCTTTTAGAAAAGTTAACCACTTTGGAAGGAAAGTCATTTTAGATCCTATTCTTTACCAGATTCTTTTGCTTTAAGTCAACACTAGCTTTTAGTTATATTTAACTAGTGTTAATGGCAGAGCAGAATAAACACCAACAGCTCAAAAAGCATACCACCAAACACAGCACCCAAACCCCCCCTCTAGTCTTTCTCCTCCCACTAATTTTCAGTGGCTTGTTTGCTAGCTTTATGTATGCTTGCAGACATCCACTGATGTGTTGTAATTGATTCAGTAATTTATCTCAGCTGTTCTGGAAAATTGAGCTTTTAGGCTGTTGTGAGCTCTGCCAGCCCCTTGCTAATTGTCTGAAATTAACAATAAATTCCCCCTACCTTTTGGATGACATGCGGTGCTATCAAACTGATGGCTAACCTGTCAGGGTTAATTGCCAATCTGTTTGCTAATCAACAGTAATTAGCAGAAACATGGCATGAGACTAGGGAAAAAAAAAAGGAGCCTTCCAGCTATTCTTCATAAAAGATCATCCAAACAAATCCTTGGCAAATTGACTGATTTTTAAAAAATGAATTATTTTAAATGCTTTAAAATAAACTTACAAAATATTCCATAAGTTGCACAATGTTTGGAATCCCAGTGCTTTGAAGTCAGTTCTGGGGCAATTCATTGTCCAAACAATGAATCTGAAATCTGAGATGTAGTTAGATGCTGCTGGATCATGAGGATTTTAGTGTTTCACCTGTAGGTGGCAAGAAGCTGGCATGTCTCTTTTCCTAACAGTGCTGACAGCTTCCTTTGGAAAGTTGGGTGGGGCTTTTTGTATGGGGATTTTTTGTGTGTGTGTGTGGTTTTTATTTATAATATACATATATAATCTGCTAATCATTTCACAAAATGTCAAGCCAGCTGGTATTTATATAGCGTGCTTGTGATTACAAGTTTTAAGGTTTTCTGCAAGTATAGTCAGTCTCATTCTATGGACAGAGATAGGCATAAATTTTTCAATTAAGCATTTCCAAAGCTGGCTACTGCATATTGGGATATATGACCTGGGTTCTGAGCATCTCTCACAAATTAAGCCTTAGGCAGGGGCCTGAAAATTTTAAAACATTTCACTCTTGATGATTTTCTCTCGACCACATTTTTTCTATGGTCATGCTATCCAGTAGTTCTATGCACTGCATAACCTAGGCTGATCTGAATATGCAAATACTTTTGTTTAAGTACTGAAAAGTCTGGCTGTCTGTCATATAAACATTCTTACCAAGAAAAGAAAAAAAAGTTAGCCAGAAAGTTTATGAGGAAAACTGCCTTCCCAGTACAGATGTCTATCTCCAGTATGTGTGGACTTGGCTGTGAGATATAATAGTGTCTGTTTGCTTAGCCTCTTCTCTCCCTTTGCAAAGAGGGTTGCTAGCAATAAGTTTCATCTCAAACAGTGGTTTCAGCACCCATGGTGCCTGCTTGGATGACAGAGTAATAGCACAATGAAATCCCAGAGCTGTCTGAAGATTGCCATTTTAAACCTTCATTTTCTTTCAGTATCACAGGACTTTCAGCAACTTTTTTTTTGGTACTAGTGACATATTTTGAGAAAAAAAAATCAGTGAAATAAACCTATCAGGCTACTACAAAATTATTTTATATGAGTCTTCCATTATGTGTCAGTTAATTTTAAAAACTCTGGTTGATTCCTTCTGAGATTTCTTTGGGAACCTGTGTCTTATTTTGTTTATAAGGAAGGAAGGCTTTCCCAAGCATCACTTGTTTACTCAAGAAACATATTAGATGTGAAACTGAAGTGGTGTCCAACTGAAATATTAATAGTCAGCCTGAGGCTGTTGAATGAGGCAATTTATGCAATCAATACAACAGCTTTGTACTTCTGCATTTTCATTCTTTGGCATTTGCTTTCATGCTCTGCTGTAAATGATCCTGCTGGGTCATCCTATTATGGAACAAATTGCAGGGTTGGATCCAATTAAGAGCTTGGGTGGCACATCAAACCTTTAAATACTTGCCTTTGCAGAGGAACCCAGGGTCCTGAGGTGGACATTTAGGCTCTTTGTCCAATTCCCAGGGAGAGTTGGACTGGATGCAATCCAAAATACCACTACCTGAGGTGACAGCTGGTTGGCCTGTGAGGCAAAAAGATGCTTATAGCTGACATCTGAGGCAAACAGGATACACAAACAAACCTTAGTCATGGTTTTGCTTTTCATATTGAAGAGCTCTCTAAGTGTGAACTCACTGCCAGTAATATCACTTATGAGAAAAAGATTTTTCTTTTTTAAGGAATGAGAATCATTTGTCATTTGTTTTAAAACATGGTTATTGGAAGACATATTTCACCTTCCCATAGACAGCAAGCAGTTTTTATTCTCCTGTTTGCTTTTTATTGAAATAAAGCAACCATGGCAGAATAGAGAGATTGGTTTCAGCTCTCTTCTCCACCTGATCTAGTAAAAACTCATTCACCTCTTTCTTCCAAAACCTTAGTTATTGTCAGTGATGTGATGTGACTATGCTGCAACGAAGCTGTGTTCTCCAGCTTTCCTGCCATAGTTCTACCAGTTGTGCTCAGTTTCCCCATAGAGAAGATTTTGATATTTTTTGGATCAAAAAAAGACCAGGATTTTGTTAGCTAATGACCAGGGAAAGGCAGGGAGAAAGAGGGAAGTGATCTTCTGTTTTCCATCTGAAGTTTGGAGGAGGAGGAGACTGAATCCTGGTCTCTCTGGCCCTGCACATGTGTTTTCATGACTCAGCAGTCAAAAGGCTGACAATTCTGTGGCTCCTCTAGCTGCATTTTGAGTTCTCTTTTGCATGGATGTCAAGCCTACCTGTGCATGTTAGAAAGCATGCTGTGAACGTACCTGCGTGACAGATTTCCTGTGGGAGCAGAGGGGAGCACTGCCTGTGTCCTGTGATCTGCCAGGTCATCAGCTGGATTCGGCCAATTCGTTTTCATGGTCACTTTGGCCTGGTTAAGGGAGAAGTTCCTTAACCTCTAACCAGGACAAGCACTGATGAAAAAAATAATAAGCATTGTGATAAGGGAAGAAAAGAAACCTGTTAATGATTTTTTAAAACTTACATGTTTCACTTCAGAATTCAGCTGTGTTTTATAGGCAAATTTATGAGATTTTAAGTTCCTGCAGAGAGCAGAAGGGAGGCACTCAAAGCATCCTCTTGACAAAGATAACCTAAACTAAGGAAGTTTCAGCAGGTAAAACTGAAAATCCTTCCCAGGCAGGGCACTACTGCAAAGTGACAGCAATAGCATAGCTTTATTTGGAAGCATGGTCAAATCAACCAGCCACACTGGACTTTTAGCAAAGACACTCTTGTGTGATATGAGAAACCTGTGTTCAAGTTCTTTTTTTCACATAGCTTCAAACCCTCAACACCTACCTTCTTGTGATTTGAAAGAATTCTATTTACTTTTGGAGAAAATTTAATACAAGGTCTATCCATCTGGAAAATGGAGAGCAAACAAAAGCTTGATCCTGTATTTTACTAATTTGGACACCCACCTTTTGTGGTTAATGCATTCTTGTTTTGGCTCGAATAATTTTTTCACCTTTTTTTTTTAAGGCTTTCTAATTAGGCAATATCTAAATTATTATTTACTTCTATGTTGCACTCTGCTCTGGGATATTCATATTTGTGAGAATCCTTAGGCTACCAAAGAAATCATGCACTTACCTCTAGAGGTGTCAGCTTTCCCACAATAGCCAGTCCATTGCATGGGACAGGGTGCCAGGGCATGCTTTTATTTGTGCTTTTGAGCTTTGGAATATATTTTGTGGGGGTTTTTTTTTCAGTTTGATGAAGAGCACTGGTGTAGTCTAATGCTCAAGCAGTGTGCCAGACTGACCTTCTTGGGGCTGAAAGCTAAATATCTCTCCTGAAAAACATGACAGAAAGGGAGGTGGCGAGTGATGCTAACTTTATCACCATTCCAATTGCCTTGGATTACTTGTAAGAAGTATATGTTCAGGATTAAAACAGTTGCCAGATATGTGCCCACCTCTCTTCTTTTTACAGGGCTTCAAGACAGTCCACCAAGGACTTATTTCCCTCACTGGAACCATTAAATCCCCAGATTTTTTGGACACACCATTTCGGCTTCATTTTCTCAGTCATGTGCGAACCTTTTAAAATGTAGTACATTCTACTCAATAGATAGCAATAATATGTGTGAATTTAATTGTGGGCATGTGGGCATCTGTGTATTTTTCAAAGGATGTTGATGTGTCCTTACCGTGCATTGCACTGTCTGGTGCACAGGGTTCCTTCATGATTATGGTATTAATAATGCAGGCTGAAGTAATTAATCCATATATTCTAAACCGGATAAATAAAATTGTGCTCACTTATGTGTAGCCTTAAGTGCTTTGCGATGGGTTCACTGAAGCTAAATTACACGAATGATAATCTTTTACTTTTTTTTATGTAATGCCATACACTTTCTTATGGAATATGGGATTACTCTTGCACTGTGAGGCCTATTTAGTGCTTGTCGCCAGCTGGAGACAATCAGAGAAACAAACCCATCTCAGACTCAATTTAGAGATGCAAGTAACTATCTAGAGAATCGTCACACTTGGCTTTTAAAATTTGTTTAAATTTAGATATGGAAAGTACCTACAATCGTTTCACTTACAAAATGGAACAAGACTTTACAGGGCCAGAAGAGCACCTGCAAAAACAAAATAAATGGAAGAGGTATTGCATTGTAAAATTGTCAATACCAATTAATCCTGTGTAAAATAAAAGCTGTTAGGATGATTAAGCTTTACACAGAAAAAGCTGAAAATCCTTTTATCTGTCTCATTTTTCCTTGTTGAATTGACATTACCTTTACCATTTCTTAAACTAATCTTCCTAATCCCAAATGAACTACTTCTGAATGCTTTCTGTGTATCTGTAGTAGTAAATATCTGTAATTTTTCTCTAACACTTGATCTATTTGTTAATAGAAATTTAATAACAGCATGACGTTCAGAGGAGGCCATATATTTTTACTTGTTTTCCTGAGAGGACTCAGTGGGAATGTATGTGCAGGTAAGTCCTATAAGGAATGAAAACTAACTGATTAATTTCTAAATTCACCAGTGACCATAGCTGAAACTCACTGCAAATCTAAACTACCACGTAGGCCAAGTTTACCACAGGGGAAAATAGAGGAACTAAGCCTGGATGTTCATAGGAGGATATTAAGAAATAAGGGCTATAACAGGTTAAGAATGATAGAATACCCCCTAGGAACATTGTTAATGAAAGTGCCATTTGCACAAGTTGGCAGCTGTAGCAGGTACAGAATTTATTCCTCTGGGAAGCTGAGTTCTCTCGATCTGTTCTGGCAGCTGTACACAAACATGGTGGTAGCAGTGCCTTAAAAGCCACACTTCCCCTGCACAGGCAGACATTAACTCACCAGACTCCAGCAGTGAGACTGGCAGAGGACGATAGCATTTTTAGATTGAAAACAATCAATCTTTAATTACCTTGTGCGGCAGTATCTTGCAATTACGTTGTTATCCTTCAGAGAGGAAGTTTTTGTTAGCTCTCCAGTCTGATACAAACGACAGAATAATGTCCCTAAAAGCTTAAGACCTGTGAATCTCTTAGGGCTGTCCTGTTTGACTTCCCTTGTCTGTTAGGTGTGTATTTAAGTACAAACCATTCCTGTGGACAGAGTGGTTATTTATGTTGTGGACCGTGGCAGATCTGTTGCCAGTCAAATTCCTCCCAAAGGACTTGGTGCGCGCAGAGAATAGGAGGAGCATCAGCAGCATTACAGACTGCAGCAAACACATCTCATGCAAAAGACAGAAGAGCAGAGAGGAGAAAACTTAAGAGAAGAGAAAGAGGAAATACAGCAATTGAGAGAAAACTGTGCTGCTCGAGGAAGAAAAGATATAAACTGACAATCAAATACAACAGGAGTTACACAAGCAACATGTCTCGGTCACCAGGAAGAAAGCAGGAGAACCACAAAATAGTAAGATATTTTGGTAATGTGTTATTAAAATTGTGCATGGAGTAAGAATAACCTATTATTTTATTGATGCATTTTATACCGTCCTGTTTCTGAACAATCTGAAAGTACTGAAGATGGGGATAAGATTGGTGGTACAAGAGCAGAGCTGCTGGCAGCATTTATGGTCACTATTCCTAGTGCTGGGATTCTGTACAGGCTTGGGAAAGAGGGACATAAAGTTTCTGAGGCTGAAATCTGTTCAGTAGCAGAGGTCTAAGTGCTTCGAGTGTTTATGGTCTAAGATAGAAATGCCAGGTAAGTTGATGTATCTCTGTGGTTAGATAGTCATTCAGTGAAACACAGAAAGAAGGATATCTCTGTTCTGTGCTTCAATGGTTTGATTTCACACAAATCTTTCTTCAGGAATTTAGACCCTTAGGGCTTTCTATATGGTGGATGGTGATTTTTGACGGGAATTGGGCAGTGGAAAAATTCCATAAGGCTTTAAGACAATGTTGTATCAATTTCTGAAGAGAGGAGAGAAGTCTCCACTGAAAAAGAAATGGAAGAGTGTAATATAATTACAGTTAATGTACCTAAATTTATGGTTGAAAAGTGTTCCAGTGGATTGCAAGTGTGGATGATAAATATGATTATGTTGATACATTATGCTTAAGTAATGTTGATGCATTATGCTAAGGTAATTTTGCTACAACAGAGACTTTTTGCTGAACAATACTAATAATACAGGACCTGTATGACATCCATTTACTCCACTGAAAACTTGTTAATGAGAATTTGGCCAAGAGTACAATGTTATTTTATACAGTAGTTATCACCAAAATGAGTTTGTAAAGTGGTTCTGCTTAAGATTTTGAACAGCGACTTGTTAAAATAGCCACACTGATCAAACTTCTGATGCAAAGGAGCAGGAAGAAATCTTTCCACCGAGCTGTTCTTGCTTTGCTAGTGTGACTTGTTCTATTCTTTTTATTGGTATTCATTATTATTTATCCACAAGCTAGAGACAAAAAGCAGCTCTGGTCTGACCACATGCCACAGGGCTGTAGCACTTCCTTTAATGAATTCCTGTCCAAGAAGTTTAATAAGAGTCAACCTAATCTCTCACCTAAAAGCCAGCTGCTACTCCTACTAAATACAGACAGTTCTGCAGTGCATGGATGTGATCTGGCAGGGCAGGGAGAGAAGGAAACTTCCCTCCAGATTGTTGCACAGCTGAAGACCCCACATTAGTGCTTGTGACAGGATCAGTGCAGAGATACACCTTTGACACCTTGAGATGCTCTCCATGTTCCTTGGGCAAGGGGCTGTAATCCTCACCCATTCCCTTCATTTTGTTGTTACTCTTTACACTTGAGCTGAATTATAGTATTTTTTCATTATTCTGAGCTGAATTTTTTTCTACTTTTAACTTCTCTGGAGAAAGCAGCTAATGACTTGAATCAGATGAACCCTACCCTTGTGAACTGTTCCTACAGCAAAAGGATTAATAGCTCATTGCCTCTATTACTCTTCCTGCTGCTGTTTGTCATTATTCTTGGATGGCACTAGACAGCATTTATCAATCCAGCATACATACACTCATAAGATGCAAGGATGAACCTGATGATATGTAACTCTGAGTATACCAAGAAATGGTACTTCTGACAAGCAAAATCCCTTACAAACTCAAGTGAAGATCAATATAGATTCTGTCACAATTGAAATGTGTATTTCAGTGATTATGTATCCATGGACAAAAGTTTCTTTATTAATGTAAATGTTATTTTCGCTTGGTTTTAATACAGCAGCTCAAAACCATGGAAAAATTGAATTCTAGTTTGCTTCATTTTCAATTTTCATATTTCCTCACAGAGCAGAGAACTTTTTGTACTCACATATGGTGCTTTAGTAGCCCAGCTGTGCAAGGAGTATGAAAAAGATGAAGATGTCAACGCCTGTTTAGATAGAATGTAAGTACTGCTTTAAATGTTCAGTTTTATCCATAATGCTATTTGTTTACATATATATTACCTTTCAGCTTTTGTTTGTTATCTTAAAAGTTCCAGCATTCTGTCTGTGGTTACAGAGAAGACAGGGAAAAGGTTCAATATTCTGTCAACAGAAGTAACACTAATTTGTTAATTAAGATCAACAATTAATTTTTAAATCTCTGAGGAAAAGTGTCAGGATTGTTTTCATAGCTTGCACTTGTTCCTTGTTGATCCTTTATTTATGCTGATTATTAATATAATCTTCTAAATATCATATCCTACTTCCCTCAGTGGGTTAGGGGAAAATGGGCCTCTCACCTTTAAAAGACCATACGGCAATGAGTGAGATAGCACAAAAGGTCAGCGAGGATGAATTTTCACATGGATAATCTCTTTGGAAAATGAAGATCATATGTTTACAAACCCTATCATCCTGACATTCACTACCATAAAAATAATTACATCATGGAAAATCAGCAAGAAATAACTTTTGAGCTGGTTGACAAGAAGTCATAATAAGGTCTTTGTCAGAACATTAAGGCTTATGCTTCTGGGCAAAGTGGACATGCAAAATGGATTTACAGCAACCACAGTGGACAGAATACCCCAATCACTTTATTAGTCATCTGAAAGTTTGCAAACTAGCTGTAGTCCAATAACTATCCATCAGAGTAAATAAAAAAAAATCAATGTTTGGAAAAAAAGAAAAGCAATGTATTCACAAATTTATAAGGGATAACATCTATCAGATTTTTTTTATATTCATTTTTTATTCATTTTTTTATATCTCTCATTCAGCTCTGGTGAAAGTCATACATTCAAAAAAATGCGAAAGGTTCTTTAATGATGCCATGGTAGAAATTACTAGAGAGCAGTTTTGGAAGATATGGAGACAGATTTTGCTCCTTATGTTTTCATTATTGCAGTTGTTTCTATAACATCTTTTTATTTTGAGGAAGACTTGATAATATAATGACAGGTTTCATTAAAACAGTATGTTCTTTACTTCTGTGGTTATGACAACAGCCCAGCTTCAGAAAGAAACCCCACAGCTCAGCAGACGTGTGACAGGTGGGGACAGTGTACTTATCTCTCTCTCTTTGTGTACGTATATGGTCTGTAGTGAGAAGGGTGTTTTTCACTGTACAGTCGCCAAGTAGCTGCTTACCAGTCTGTTGTTAATTTGATTTCACAAATCTAAGGCATAAAAGTTGAAAAGTGTCTAAGTAGTCTCGTATGTTACTAATATATACCTTGCTAAGTGCTGATGACACATTTGCCAGTGTTATTGATATTGATTCTTAGGCAATAGATAAATACATAATTGTTTCTAGACACGTGACATACTGCAATTTTAATCTCCATGCTGCCAAAGCCACTTTTTGGTTTTGTCATCACATTAGACATCAGATCATTGTTTGCCTTCTTGCCAAGGATGTTGTACACAAACCAGTAAGAAACTCCACTGAGTTCAGGCTGCTTCACTGAGGGTGTAGGGCCTCCAACAAGCAAGCAGACACTGCCAACATCCACATAATTGGAAATGAAAAATTTCCTTAAAAAAGTTCTGAGCTGAGCACCTGTTCTTATATGACATTTGTGTCAATCTCTTTCCATTTTTCAGAAAATGTTCGGAGTCACAGCTGTTTCGGGCACTAAGAAGTTATTGGCCTTTGTTAATGTGTCAGAGCTATGAATGAATATTTGTTTTATAAAAATTCTATTCTCTTCTTTCCTCTTTTATTTATCTTTAAAAAATTGTAGTATTTTAAATACAAAATGGAGGTGGTGGTGTACCAAAACTCTGTGTTAACTAACAACTTCTGGATTTTTTTTCATCAACTAGTTAGATAGAGGGAGATAACATGTTAGAAAAAAAAGACAAACATGTAATTGTGAAGAAAGAGTGAAAAATTAGGTGAAGAGGTAAGGGGAGAAAGCGGAAGAGATCCGGTGTGAGTGCATTTCCTGTGGATTCCCCTGGCTCCTGAATGCTGCAATGAGGGTGCCAGGGATTTGGTGTCTATGTGTACAGACAATGTACAGACAAATTATGTAGACAATTAATATCATCCTTGCCAGGAGTATCATGCTTAAAGAAGTATGATTCTTTAAGTGACTACATGAACAGCAGTCCCACTGTGATGCAAAATGCGGTAGAAAGAAAAATGTAGACCAGCAAAATCTGTTGTCATTAAAGTCACTCAGTTAGGAACATGCAGCTGTTCTCCTGACAAAGAACAAGAGACACATTAGGGAGATGGTAGGTGGAAAGAAGCTCCCTGTTTTGAATGTTGCCTTTCCTTGTTTCCTCCTTAGGGGATACAGCATTGGCACAAGGCTGATTGATGACTTTTTGGCTCGTTCGGCTGTGAAGAAGTGCCGCAGTTACTCTGAAACCGCAGACATGATTGCACAGGTAAATAACATTTGCATTTTCTAAAGTGCCATCAGACTCAGTGGTCTTAGCTTAGAATAATATATTCCCTTCCTTTTTTCTCTTCCTAGGACCATAAGTCTTAAGCATGTTGTACAGATCTTAAACTCTGATATTTTTACTTCTGCCATTTGTCTCTTCATCTCCAAAATTATCTTAGACATCTTTTAACTTTAAAATGGTAATATTAAGAATAAGGTGCAGGATTTTTTGCAAAAAGAAAAATCTCAGTGGTAGCAAAGAACTCTAAGAAAGAAAAATGAGAGGAACATTTTCCTGACTACCCACAAATCTAATAATAAAATAAAAAAGATAAAATCAGAGCGTGTACTTTCACCTACTTTAATGGAAATTTCCCTTTAATTGAGTATCTGTTCACACTTCTCTCAGACAAGAAAGACACAGGTTTCTGAAGATGTACTTTTGCCCCCATTGGCAAGTTAGAATTCCAGGGGATTTCAAAGAGAAATTTAAATAAGAATTATATATAATAAAGTTCCTCCTGGTAAGCAGCTGAGCTGGGATAGAGGATCCATTGGAAACAGTGACAACAGCTGAATGAAACTGATGAGACAAACAGCATTTCAATCACCATTTTAAAATACACGGCCTCATTAAAAAAATTAAAGCAGGCTGCAAAATCACATTTTTGTTCACTTTTACATTCTTTTTCAGGTAGTATTGATACTTTATTTTCACATATCAGATATCTGGTTTTCTGGGTATTATTCCTCATAGTTCCCTTCTTTACAAATGCAATATTACAGTTGAACCATAATTCTTAAGTACAGGGTATTCAACAGCAAAGTACAGTGAGAAATTAACACTGGAAAAAAACAGTATTTCTCTGCAGGTTGTACTTCAAAAGAGACTTACTAAGAGAAGTAAAAAATTATTTGGGAAGGCTGGAACAAACTTTAAAGCACACAGTGTCCCTTTGAAAGACTATTTTTAGCAAACTGAAAGAGGAGTTCTGTAGTAGGAGTATAACATTTCTGAGGCAAAATGCGATATGGACAGCATTTTCACATTTCTTTGCAAAAGAATTTTTAAATAACCTTCGAGCACATTTGTCTGAGACACACACCAACAAAATGTATAAAGTGACCCAGTAAGTAACTGCAAATACTCTATTATTTAGTTCAGAATCATGAAGCTGTTTACATGATCTCCGTAACTCTTCAGCAGGAGTGTTCCCAGCCAGGAGAAAGTGCTTAAATACTTAACTGCACTAAGTCTTCAGAGGTATAAATCAGTTCAAAATTAAAGTAATTAAGACAGTTAAGCAATTCAGTTAGTTAGAGCCAAACCTCCTGTTAACATAGCTGTTATCCTGCAGTTCTTTGGAAAACAAAGAAGTCTGTAGAGTCAGGTTGTGGGTGTTCCCTGTGGAAATGGAAAGAGATGAAGCAAAAGAAAAACACATAAAATGAGGACTACAAAGCCAGCTTCCCAGATTAATAAATAAATACTGGAGGAAAGGTGCACCTAAGGCAGTGTCTGGGAGCTTAAAACTTCCACTGCTGGTTCAGACTGCAAAGTTGGGCTTTACTGCTACCTTATACAGGACTGGAGGAGGGCCAACAAGTTTTGATGAGGAGCCAAAGTGAGCCCTTTTACACTGAGTTCCCATGGTGTTCACTGACTTCTCGTGTTGGTCCTGTGACTTGACATGGTTGCAGCTGGGATTTAATCAAAAAAGAGATGAAATAGGACATGTAAAAGTAGCCTTTCTGGCAAATTGGGGTAAAAAATGGAAACCAATTGTAATAAGAACAAAGCCCAACTGAAGAAGTAATGTCCAAGATGGTATTCAGAATTTGTATCCGAGTATAACTGAGGATTACTTTTGAAATGAGGTTGATAATTTTTCTCTATAATCCTGAAAAATCAAATTTTTAATTCAATTTCTCCTCATAGGACCTTGATGTAATTGATCTGATCAAATGAGTTGCAAAAAACCAGCTTCTTGTTTTCTTTATACTACCTTCTGTAGCACGAGGAGGTGCCAGAGGTGGAAGCAGCCAGACCACACCCTCTGGTCCACAGCGAGCTGGTGCTGGCTCCCAGGCTGCTGGAATAAACAATGCTGTGCCTAAGGACAGATCTGTTCCTGAAAAGCAGTGGCTGCAGAGATGGGCTTTATTGTGGACACTCAGCACCCCATGAACACAAGAAATTGACATCTCTGGATCTGTTTGAAGAGAGTTCCCTGGGGACAGCAAGCAATGGGGTAACCCAACCATGTCACTCTCCAGTCCAGAGCTGTAGGACAAAAGAAGTGATTCCCCTTGCCATGGAAGGTGCTGCCACACCAGGTCCCTGTATATTGATGTATGGCCAGTTTTAAGGTCTGACAGAAGCTGGTAGAATTTAGGAAGCTGGCAAATGCTGGTTTTCAGATCTCAGCAGGGAGAGGGAAATGCATAAGCAGGTGGCTGTGCTAAGTAATATGGTCTGCTGTGGTAAACAGTAAACAGAACACTGAAGTGCTGCACTGTGAAGGGTAAAGAAAAGTTCAGAGGAGAAGTTTGGCATCGGTAACAGATGGCAAGACCTTTAATGCATCTTTCTCTTTCCAAACACTGACTGGAAAAATACTAAGAATGAAAAGTATGCTAGCAGAAATATTATTTTGGCTGCCTTTTCCCTTTCAGGCAGATTCATTCCGGTCCTTCATTAATTCTGCTATTATGCTGTCTGAAATAATGGTTTTAATTTTTTTAACAGTCTATTTACTTATTTGGTGTCATGACTTATGCATTAAATGTTTGATAGTGAAAAGTCCCCAGCAGTATGTAGAGGGACTGATAAGTCAGTGACTTTCCAAATATTTCAGTAATTCTAGACTGTGTCTGAGCACCATCAAAATGTTAATGATTTTTATTCTTGCTGCTTGAGAGAGATGGAATGCTAGTTGAGACTGAAAAAGGGACATGATACATTTTTAGTTCTGACTGCACAGGTCTCATTTTCTCATTAAGCAATACATAATGTCATAGAGTTGCAAGTAACATTTTCAAATGTGAGATTTTACTTTATATGGGCATCATTTTGGTGGCAAGCCTATGTACGTGTCTAAACAGATATTTTTTTTTCTTCCATTTCATAGAAAAAATGAAAGAGATTTATGGGATGCAACTTTTAAACCACCTCATTCATTTTACTTTCCAATCTTTTTAAGGCACAAAGAATGAAAAGACATTTGTTTTATCCTCTGAGAAGCTGTAAATTCTAGTTTTAAAGTAGCTGCTGTCCAGTTATAGCCTGGTTGGAAAAAAAAATCATTTATATTCACTGAATTGCTTATCTATGCACTTAAATTATTTTTCCTGCCAAGACATTTTCACAATATTCCATTTATAGCTTTGCAATTCGGCCTTAATTTGATGCTCCATTGCAAATCAGCTACTTCTTTTGCATAGTTTCCATGCAAGTTCTCTTTTACACAGGAAATTTTAACAATAGAATTCGGACAGATTCATCATACCATAATGCAAAGTACAACTGAAACTAAATTGAAAGCATATGAGGGCTTAGCATGGTTAAAACATCTGGAGCAGCAAATGTGTAGTGGAAGAAGAGCTAGGAGAATTTTAATGAGGAAACAGAGCACAGATAATTAAACAGAAGCTTCCTGTTTTCTTGTGCACTCATAGTTTGATGAGTATCAGAATTAATGCAAAATGTAAATTTTCCAGCAGAAAATGTTGATCTTGCTGTTTGGTTTTATTTATTGGGGTTTTTTTCTCTCTCTCCAGTTTGTTTTGGACAGTGTTTACAATAGTCTGTCTCTTTCTGAGCTGCCATGTTAGCTGCTGAATTTAGGGACAATGTTGATAGAAAGCAGCTTTCGCAATAGCCCTTTGAAGGACAAAGTTAAATTTGCCAAACCCACATTCTAGTTAAAAACATAGACTCAAACTGACTGTTATTTCAGTCTGTTTTCATAGAAGTATCCTAGGTTCCACATGGAAATTGCATTAAGTCACATGCATTTTGGTAAGATAAGAGTCACACAGCCCTTGGGAATGAGGGTCAGTGAGAGATGGGCTCCCACCAGGCACACACTGCAGCACAAAGTGTTCAGCAGCTGCACTTGAGGGTGGAGGCACTCTCAACGTGAGTAACCTGCAAACATGAAGCAGGAAAGGAGGACAAGAGGGGAATTCACCTTGGATTTTCCCCTCCACAATAAAGCAGAAAATAGGGCTGGGAAGTGCTGCCATTTCAGATGGCCTGGGCTACTCAGGTACAGAGCCCTAAGCTTTCTCCTGAGGGAAAAGAGGATGCTGAAAGCTCTAAGTGGGATCACTCTGTCCTCCTGCCCTTCCCTGTACCAGCTATGCTTTTGCCTCTGTGTCCCAGCTATTATATCTCACTGGAGGCCTTATCTTTACATCAACCTGCTTGTTTCCCATATTTTTTTCATCAACTCATTAACCTACTTGCTGTCCTCCCCATTGCATCCCTACTTGCTTTGGTTTTCTGAGGAAGGAGGTGGAAAGACAGTATTGGAAAGTGAAGCTTGGCCCAGGCAGTGGGGCTGTCCTGTTAGGGGTGTGTCCTGTCCCCGTGTGTGCAGGGAGGAGATGAAGTGGAGCGGGACACAAAATGTTGTGGCAGTTCTCATAAGGAAAGATAAAACCAGACAAATGGGAAAGGTCATATGCCCTGGAAACAGGTAGATGCTATACCAGGAGAGGATCCTGGGGAGAAAATGGTTGGTATATATGCCAGGCACAGTGTCAGACACATCTGCTGTTGTGACTTTCATTTTGGCAGTGTTGCATCTGTGCTTTCAGCTGCAGCAGGCACATTTAAGTGTATAACATGTTGTAAGTGTGCTGCTAAGTGAGTCATCTGGGATGAAAGAAAATTAAAAAGATTGTCTCAAAGGTCACAAGTTCTTGAAAACATAGAGAGAAAATTCTAAGCAGAGAGTTGAATTAGCTCTTGGATTTTATTTCATCAAGAGTAATGGTCTTTATATGCATATAGATGCTTTTACCTGCTGAAGAAGCACAATGAGTATGAGAACGGCTGGGCAGAATATGCTGGTTTGTTGAGAAGAGCATGATTCAACCGCAGCAAAACTATGATTCTTTGCAGACTTGGAGAGACTGGCAATAAAATGCTGCACCAAAGCCTGCCCAGCCACCCCAGGGAAAGTAACTTTATCCTCTTTTTATACAGCATGTGCGAATACTCTGAAGACCCTGAGAGCCACGTGATGATATCCAAGTGGGTGAGGTAAAGCATAGGGCTCTGGGGTGAAATGCATTGGTCAGAGACACTGACTGTGCAGTTGCCTCACCTGCTGGTTCTTCTTGCCCCAGACATTAAGTTTTCCTAGGATATTCAAAAAAATGAAAGTCAGTCTTCTGCAAAAATATCTTCTTGTCTTAAAAAGTGGAATTTCTTTCCAGGCCCTCTGTTGTACACTGGCTGCAGGCCCAGCACAAACAATATTACAAAGCACTACAGGCTGCACCCAGTGCCTGAAAGTCACTCAGAACTAGAACTTTATATCCCTACAAAGAGAATGACTAGAGTGGGAGAAGATAATAGGGAGATGTTCTAGAGAGGCAAAATATCCAAAGACAGAGAAGCCTTGAGGGATCATTGGTGCCTCAAAACAAGGCTGTACCTGTAATTGGCCTGGAAATGACCTGGATGGAAAACCTTTACTTTCTGTGGGCTGTCACAAAACCATACATATCTTCTGTTATTATATTCACACACTTTAAATGACTTATTGGTAGTTTCTTAATTTAAATAGGACAAGCACAATGCAGCACATTTTACATAGCATATTGTTAAAACCCTCTTGTAGAAGTCATTATTCATTTCTTTGTGCTGTCAACTCTTGATGTGGAGCCAGTGACCTGAACCCTGGGTGCTGTGGACCACTGCAGCCTTTTCGCTTGTGTAGGGAAATAATTTCATTCCATCCTTTTGGAGCAAGTGTCTAACTGGGAGGGAACATGATGAAGAAGAAAGAGGCCACTGTGAAAAATATAGAGATGAAACCATATAGAAGTATGCCATATAAACAAGATATAAAAAAAGCTGAACATATACTTGATCTATGGTATTTCCCTTCTGTCTGCAAGGTCCAGCATTGTCTCTCTTTCCTCAGCGATTCCTTTCTGGCTTTCTTCAACCAGCCTGTGAATTGTGCTATAATGCTGTTTGCTGTTGCTGAAAGAGTAGAGCTGTGAAGCATCTTCCCATGCCTGAAAAGCTGGCAGGGAAATGGGTTCTGGTTCCTTGTTTTCAAAAAAGCACTTCAGGTTTCGCTCGCTCAGCTTGGTGGCATACAGTTGGAAAATCTGCTCCAGCTGCTCCTTCTCCGTCCCCTCATACACTCTCCAGAACATCAGCTGAAGGTGGCTGACTTTTGACTGGCAGCTGGCACAGCAAGTGGTTAGCAGGGAGAGAAGAGCTGTGGTAACTATCACACACCAGCCTAAAATCTGGAAAGGCAAAGGAAATCGTTTCAGGTTTCAGGTTAAAAAGACCCAAGTGAAAGTGCTGCTTAAATCACGAACGTCTGACAGAGTGACGACACTTTGTTTGCATTTGGTGCTGGCACTGATGTTAATGGGACATCCATGTGGGGACTGAAGGGAAGAAAAAGTCCATCAGCATAGAAGCTTCTCAATAGTGCTCCTTTCGGTGTCTCTTTGGTAAAGTTCAAAGAATTTTCTTTCTCCTGAAAGCATTAAATAAAACTACCCAACAAGAATTACTAATTTTGAATCATGAAGAACTACAAAACCAAAAAAGGCAAGTAACTTTTGTCCCAGATCAACTAATCTTTTAAACTGTGACCACTGTTAGATGTGTTGTTTTCTGACTTCTTTTTAATCTAAAAAAAACCTCAAACACAACAATTACATTAATTAACTAACAGGAATATAGAAGATGGTCTTAAATTTAAAGTGTTCCCCAATTCTTTTGCCAGATGATTCACTGAAATTTGAGCTATTCTTTTGAACATTTGTTTACTTTGATGAATCAATCCTTTGCTGTGGGAAGCAATCTTTATTGCTTTAAAACTGGCTTAAAAATTGCTTTTTTGTCCAGTCTTGTTAGAATGCTGGGGTGGGGGGCATGACAAGGAAGAACTAGCATGTGCATTAGTAGGTCTGTGGTAGCACTGGAATAGAACTCGATTTATCTACGCACTGGTTACAAATAGTTGCTGTATCTTCAGAGAATTTTGGTTTTGCTGAAATATGCTTTTCCAGCAACTTCAGATTTTGACTAAAGATTTTAAAAGAAAGGGCTACTTCCAGAATGTCTTCCTCAGCAAGGAGAGAGGGTGGAAAAATGTGCTTGAAATTGTTATTGTGGGATGTTTTCCCCTAAGGAGAGCAGAGGTGTGAACATAATTTTTTTCCTGCCTGTGACACTGGCCTAGCCAATAGTTTTACTCCTCTACTCCACTGCAATGTCTAAAAAAAAAAAAAAAAAAGTAATAGTTGTTTTCAAAGAGCGGAAAAAGTTCCAGTGTGGGACAAATATTCAATGGTTCAGAGGCTCATATGAACTGGAACTGATTTCCCATGCTTTAATGGTGATGATATGGAAAGCTGCAACCTTTCCCGCGTGAACTCTTGCACTGATGTTCAAAAAAACATAACCACCAGTAAAAATCTGTATCAGGGAAGTCTGTGAAAGAGAGAAACTTGACAAACAACTATTCTTAGGAACAGGTATGGAAGAATAGTTAGAGCTTTCTTTTATTTTTCCCGATCACTCTGTACTGACTGATGATGTATACAGGTATTTGAGAAACTGTGCTTTTTAGCAATTTTTCACTTTCTTGCAGCTTGCAAAATGTACTCATACATTTTCATGCTAAAAATGAATCACTAGTCTTTCACTATTTCTTATACATACAACTTGCAGTTTGAAGCACTGTTTGTTATTTCCTTCTAAAACAAATAAATTGCTTTGTCTGCAGTGCAGGCTTTTTCCTATTTGCATGAGGACTTGAAAATAAAACCAGCTCTTGGAGAGGAAATTGTTCCAGATGGAAAAAAAATTCCTGAAAAAATCTGCTGGCTCCACAGAGTGTTTTCCCTTTTCTGTATCCTTTTTTTTTTTCATTTTATTGTCTCCACCATTTTGATTTTTTGTCTCTGAATTTATTTGCATTACAATGCAGAGAACAAAACTGTATTGCACAAATATTGTAAAATGTAGTAAGATCTCAGCTTTGCATGATCTGCTTGCTTTATTGTTTCTCACTTCCTCCAAGCAGGACAAAAACATGCTCATATTTTGCATCATGAAAATAAGGAACAAAACCAGAAACACATTATGTAAGCAGTCAAAAATATCTCACAAATCTTATTTTCCTGCTGTTAGTGACCTAAGATTTCCCTACAGTTATTACAATGGTTTAAAATAGGAGAGCGTGGCATGAATTTTTTGATAGGACAGACCCCTTTAATGGGGTCTGTTATTTCAGCCTCCTGAACAATCCAGTTGGGTTTTTTATTTCCTCTTCAGAGCAATCTCCATTCAGGAAGAAAGCTTTAGGTTTTCAGGTCTTATTGACCCTGCCACCGGCGGGGCCCCCTGGAAATATGGAACAGCTCAAACTGAACCAAAAGATGGATAGATCGTATTTTGCAGGGCTGTCAAAACCTTGTTTCCATGGAGCCAACGGTTTTAACATAACATCTGTCATCAGGATCTTCCACAGATAAATCACAGCAGCAGTACAATCTGGATAACACTCTTTGTTTATAATTTTTCTTACCTGGGACTGTGCTTGAAGTGTTCTTTTCAGTTCGTCACTCTCTGAAAAGGGCATGGAGCTTTTGTCACAGGATACCTTGTGTAGCTCTTCAAGGCACTTCTCCGATTTGCTCTGGCAAACTGCCTGTAAGTAAGCAGGATTTTTCAAGCCACTCATGGCACATTCGTAAAAAGTCCCGTTGAGCAAAGCCACAGAAAGCCACATCACTGGGGCTACCAGAGCATTTAAAGTGATTTGTCCAAAAACGTAAAAGAAATGGCAGACATTTCCTCTGGGGAATATTTTCCTGGGATTCACCCAGCAGCCTGTAAAGAGTTTCCAGGTCTTGCTGTTCAAGAAGTATCCAATAACTAGCAAAACAAGAGCTGGCGAGAACAGAAATACCAAACCGTACCTGAAGTTTTCATTGCTGCAAGGGCATCTGAAAGCAACAAGAGAAAACACACGTTCACCTCCCATTGTCAGCAGCGCCATAAAACTGTACCCTATAGCGGTTTTCCGGTTCATGAAGAACTTCAGGATTGTCTGGAAAGCATCCATGACTGATAACTCACTGAAGAGGAGGAAATCGAGACAGTTCCCTTGTCTGGCGGCGGCGCGCAGCAGCGCAGAGCTCAGCCGCCTGCCCCCGCCCTGCCGAGAGAGATAACGCGGGTGATGTCACTGCCCGGGGAATGGCCTCGCAGGGACCCCGCCGCCGGCACCTCTGAGTAGCCACTTGGCTTTCTTGCTCTTGGTGGGCTGCTTGGTTTTTTTAGTGACGGCAGATGGAGATCAGAGTAAAAAGAAAACGCACTCTCGGCCAGTTGAAGGAGATCTTGAGCTGTGATAATGAAAGTTGCTGGCGAGGTAGCGAATGACCTAACAGAGATGCTAATGGTCCCAAAGGGGTGGGACCTGACTGAAAGCAGACGAGTGATAAGGGTAAAAGCGCTTTGTGAGGGGTTGTAAATGTAGGAGCATCAAAGGACAGCGCTCTCCTGTGTTTTCCTGGAGCATCACGTAGATTTGCATTGCTGGTTCAAGCTGATCACAGAAGAGACAAATGAACCTTGATTTCTAACCTGTCTGGCTCTCCCCTCTTTTTTCCTAGGGTAAAACTGGTGTACGGGATGCTGCTTCCTAAAGTTTCACCTCTGGTTTGCACACAACACATTCAAACAGCAGAGTTTCACTCTTTTGCAGGTTGCTTTCAAGATGTACCTTGGGATCACCCCTAGTGTGAGCTGCAGTAGTGCCACAGGGAATGAATTCTCCTTAATCCTGGACAAAAACCCACTAGTGGACTTTGTGGAGGAACTGCCAGCAGAACGAGCATCACTTAGCTATTGTAACCTCCTCTGTGGGGTGATTCGAGGTGCCTTGGAAATGGTGAGGAAGTGCATATCTTTTTTCTCCATTCCTTGTTAATTCACAGAAGCACATGAAAACAAAATCACTTGTTGAGATAAATGTAGGAAACACAGTATTTTTTAACCTCTCAGGTTCAATGTCTGTATCTAGCTAAAAGAGGACAAGGCTGATCCAGGATCCTGAGGTAGAGAAACACATGGATTAGCTCACCTCCACACTCTCCCTGCCTGGCTGTTCAGTCTGTCCAGTAGCTGATTTGGGTGTAAAAGCCAGATGGGATCTGGAAGCCTGGTAACACTTAAAGTGGAAGGATAGAGGGGCATGTTGTGTTCCTCCACTGCTCCTCGAGCATATCACACTTCCCTGCACAGCTGTAGCCAGTCATAGTCGTCCCTGATTCTTTCCACATCCTTCAAGATAAATAATATTCTCAGGTTACTGTGGTACCTGCTGAAAGAGAGAACAAAGTGTGGATAAGTATAATGTTAAGACCAAATGGGTATAATGTTAAAACCAAAGCATCAGAAGTGTATCAGATGGGAATCCAAATTTTGTTCTTAAATTTAAGGTTTTTACAAACAAATAAATAAAGGGCATAATTTGAAAATTTCTGACCTGTGAAGCTTCTTTGGGGAGATTACTTTTGGGCTGCTTTATGTTTCTGTCAATATCCAATTTGACATATATCTTCTATTTCAAAGAAAAAAACCTCAACCAGTGTTAGGTATACACATCAGTCTCAGAATTATGGTATCTGATACAAGACTAATTAATAAAAGTATTTTGTCATAAGTCTTAATACGTGACTAGGAAATTCTGTGACCACTAAATTATCAGGCATGCAATTTAAGGTCTCAGAAGAAAGCAAAGCACTGAGATGAAGGGTAATACACAAATTCCACTGTCTATACACTGTCTATACCTTTGTATTAGCTTAGTTGGGAAAGCTATTTGGAAACAATATAGAAATCTGTTTCATATGAAACCTGAGAAAGGGGGACCTCTTGTGGTGAGAGAAAAAAGCTCATTATACCGGAGGAGAGTGGAAAACCGGGCATTTCTTTGCTTAACTGATCAGTCCTGATTCTTTCTAGGTTCACTTAGCAGCAGAAGTTACCTTCCTCCAGGACAGGCTGAAGGGAGATGCTGTGACAGAAATAGGAATTACATTTTTAAGGAAGCCTGAAGACAGAAAGCACAGAAGGAACAAATGAAAGAAGTATTGGGAGAAAGCCTTGCTGAGGGATATTTTATGCCTTTTGTTTCAGAAGAAGACATGCAGGGTAAAAATGGCTTTGCTATGCCAGCTGCACCAGTCACCTGGTGGCAAGGTGAAGAGAGCTGGGCAGCAAAGAGGAGGGGCAGAGCAGGGGAGAGCAATGTTAATTGTCATGACACAGATCTCAGGAAAAAAGATCAAAATCATCTGCCCTTCCCTCTCACATTCCCATACTCTTGAGCTTAATGGAGGTTTTATCTCAGTATTTAGTGTGTGCTAAATATTCATTTGTATGCCAACTGTTTTCAGATGAAGATGATGACTTTTTCCCATTTTGTTTGTCAGTAATGTTTCAAAGCATGGCTGCTAGGGGCACTTTATTTCCCTGGCTGTGTGTGGTTACCTATGAAGAATTCCTCTGCTGTGATTGCTCTATGCAGTCTCTCTGACAGGTGCATGTTTTGATGTGTAATGCTTTGCCACTCATTGTCCTCCACCCTGGACATCCTGCTGTCTTTGAAACCAGAGAGGGATGGGTCTTCACTGGCAGCAGGAGCTGGTTGTGTCCCTTCCAGCTCTTCATGACCCACATGCAGCTTTGCTGGCCCTCCTGTTCAGTCCTGGGCACACACCAGCTGCAGCACTCTGACAGCCGCAGCAATGCTTGTGTCGCTCCAAGCTATGGAGCTGCAGCTCGTGTCAGCCTTCTCTCCAAGAGCACTGATCTTGCGACCAAACTGAACAAAGCATGTTGTATTTTATGTGTAGCCACTGTGGATCTATACCTGCCAAAGGAAACTTGAATAAAAATTCTGAGATTGCCTGCCACACAACTGGTTTGGTTGTCGTGTTGTCTGCTCTTACCTGGCCTTCACCACCAGCTGATGAACATCTTTCTCTTGGCAGTAGACTTATTGCCACAACATGACTGGGAAGTAGAGAAGGAGAAGCCTCACAGAGACCCAAATTATAGGAGAGGTTTAAAGTTGTTTGGTGTAATGCAAGATGTCTGGACAGGGGTTGGACAAACCCCCAGGTCCTGGCACAGCATCCTACCCACAAAGCCAGCTTACCCTCTTCTCACCAAAATGCTTGTTTTAAACTGAAATACCAAAAACCAAGTTCAGCATAGCCCCGAGTTAACTCTGATTTTATCTCTGTGATTTGTACCTTCTTCTCCTGTTTTTTCCCTCAGCCTGTTTACATCTTAAGCATGCTAAGTGGGGGAATCTCTTACCTTGGTGACATCAGGGTTCATTCTCACCAGACCTGTACAGTTCTCATTATAATCTCTCTCCCTTTGTCTTAACAGTGTGGTACAGTGGTCCCATAGTGTAAGGGAGTGAGCAATTTAAGTGAGCAATTTTGTAGGGAACAAAATCTAAAGTATTTGTTACCCAGCCTTGGTCCCAGCCCAACTGCTGTTACCCACTACCAGTAAGAACATGTGCACCAGTAACAAGTTTCCCAGCCTTTTTAATTATTTTTTTTTAATATTTTTTAATTAGAGCTGAAAGGTGTTGTGGAATTTGTCTGATTTCACTGCCTGTGAAAGAGCCCTCAGTGGGGTTTTTGCTGGTTATGACCAGCTGGTTGAGATGGACATGTGGCTGACCACAAAAAAGGTTCTTTATTGGTAATGGCCATTTTTACTTTTTCCAGCAACAGCAGCCAAACCTTCTCTTTTTAAATTATTATTATCTTGAAAGTGGATAACCTATACTGTCCTTGTTTTCTTACAGAATTACAGAACTGCTAGGGTTGGAAGGGACCTCTAAGGTCATCTAGCTCAACTCCCCTGACAAGGCAGGGTCACCTAAAGGGTTTGGATTGTGTCCAGAGAGGGAGACTCCATAACCTCCCTGGGCAGCCTGTGCCAGTGCTCTGCCACCCTCAACATAAAGAAGTTCTTCTCATGTTGAGGTGAAACTTCTTGCGCTTTAGGTTGTGGCCATTGCTCCTCATCCTGTGGCTGGGCACCACTGAAAAGAGTCTGGCACTCTCCTCTTGGCACTCACCTTTGAGATGTATTAATGAGACCCTATCTCAGTCCTCTCTTCTCTAGACTAAACAGGCCCAGCTCCCGCAGTCTCTCCTTATAAGAGGTATGCTCCAGACCAATAAGCATCTTTGTGGCCTCTACTGGATTTTCTCCAGTAGCTCCTTGTCTTCCTTGTACTGAGGAGCCCAGAACTGGACACAGCACTTCAGATGCAGCCTCACCAGGGCTGAGTAGAGGGGGAGGACCACCTCCTGTGACCTGCTGGCTGCACTCTTCCCATTCCACCANAAACAGGCCCAGCTCCCGCAGTCTCTCCTTATAAGAGGTATGCTCCAGACCAATAAGCATCTTTGTGGCCTCTACTGGATTTTCTCCAGTAGCTCCTTGTCTTCCTTGTACTGAGGAGCCCAGAACTGGACACAGCACTTCAGATGCAGCCTCACCAGGGCTGAGTAGAGGGGGAGGACCACCTCCTGTGACCTGCTGGCTGCACTCTTCCCATTCCACCACAGGACACCACTGGCTCTCCTGGCTGCAAGACCACTGCTGGCTCAAAGTCAACTTGTCACCCACCAAGACACCCAGGTCCTTCTCTACAGAGGTGCTGTGTTACTCTATAACCAAGTTTGTTGGAAGGAAAAGAGCACTGAGCAAGTCACTGTGAGGAAATTTTTAAAAAAATTCTTTTCTACATGCAGAATTAAATCTTGTTTTGCCTTTATGAGTGTGTTGGTTTTGCATGGTCTGGTTTTTGGTAGCAGGGAGGGGCACAGAGGTGGCTTCTGTGAGAAGCTGCTGGAAGCTTCCACCATGTCTGGCAGAACCAATCCCTGATGGCTCCAAAGAGGGACATGGTGCTGGTCAAGGCTGGGCCAATTAGAGATCATGGTAATGCCTCTGTGATAATAGATTTAAGAAAATCATAACAAAGTGGGGCATGCACAGTTTTTTCAGAGAAGAAGAGGAAGTGAGAACATGTGAGGGAAACAACATGGTGACACCAAGGTCAGTGGGGAAGGAGGGGCAAGAGGTGCTCCAGGCAATGAGGCCGAGGTTCCTCTGCAGCCGTGGTGCAGACCATGGTGAGGCAGCTGTGCCCCTGCAGCCCGTGGGGATCCACGGGGGATGCAGAGATCCACCCACAGCCCCTGGGGATCCAAGGGGGATGCAGAGATCCACCCACAGCCCATGGGGATCCACGGGGGATGCAGAGATCCATCCACAGCCCGTGGGGATCCACGGGGGATGCAGAGATCCACCCACAGCCCATGGGGATCCACGGGGGATGCAGAGATCCACCCACAGCCCGTGGGGATCCATGGGGGATGCAGAGATCCACCCACAGCCCATGGGGATCCACGGGGGATGCAGAGATCCACCCACAGCCCGTGGGGATCCATGGGGGATGCAGAGATCCACCCACAGCCCATGGGGATCCACGGGGGATGCAGAGATCCACCCACAGCCCGTGGGGATCCATGGGGGATGCAGAGATCCACCCACAGCCCATGGGGATCCACGGGGGATGCAGAGATCCACCCACAGCCCGTGGGGATCCACGGGGGATGCAGAGATCCACCCACAGCCCATGGGGATCCACGGGGGATGCAGAGATCCATCCACAGCCCGTGGGGATCCATGGGGGATGCAGAGATCCACCCACAGCCCATGGGGATCCACGGGGGATGCAGAGATCCACCCACAGCCCGTGGGGATCCACGGGGGATGCAGAGATCCACCCACAGCCCATGGGGATCCACGGGGGATGCAGAGATCCATCCACAGCCCGTGGGGATCCATGGGGGATGCAGAGATCCACCCACAGCCCATGGGGACCCACGGGGGATGCAGAGATCCACCTGCAGCCTATGGGAGAGTCGCCCGTGCTGGAACAGGTGGATGCCTGGAGGAGGCTGTGATCCCATGGGAGACCCAGTGGAGAGAGAGGGCCCTGCTCCCAGTCTGGAGGAGCCTGTCCTTGGAGGAGTGCACCCCGTGGAAGAGAGACCCACGGCACAGCAGTTTTGGGAGGGCTGTGTGCCCGTGGGAAGGGCTCACGCTGCTGCAGGTGCGGTGTGGCTGGTGCTCCTGAGATTTGGGCCACGTTGTAGGAGTTCACAGAGAACTGTGTCCCGTGGAGAGACCCCATGGCCTCACAGGGGAAAGACTCCTCTGCCTGAGCCGCGCAAGAAGAACTCAGGTGACAAACTGACCAAAACCCTCACCCCCCTGTCTTACTGTGCTGTTGATGGGAAGGAGAGAAGGGATGGAGGAAGAAAAGGTGTTTTACTTCTCATTATCCTCCTCTGATTTTGCTGGTAGTAAATTCATTTGCACCATCTAAGTTGAGCCTGTTTTTCCCTTGGAGTGTTTTGTCCTAGTCCTTAACTCATGAACCCTTCGTTTAAGTATTTATGTCGTCTGCCCAGCATTAGCAGGGGAGGGCGAGGGAGCAGTTGTCGTGGGTGCCTGGTGTTTGGCCAGTGTCAAACCACGACAATGTGTTATATTTTCAGTTTATAGTGAGAAATAAGCTTCCAAGCTTGTTATATTCAGCTAGTTAAAATAGGCTCTTCCCTTCTTCCTTCCTTGCGAACTGAATGTAACAAATAACTTCTTGGGATTCCTCTCAGTCTGAATATTTTCCGAGTTTATTGTGTAGAAAGAGAGGATTTCTGGGAAGAGTAAAAGGACAGGCCGGACCAAACAATCTGACTCACATCTCTAAAATGCTCTCTTAAACAAAAGCTTTTCAGAAGAGCTTTTATTATTGTTCACTCAAAACTTGTATCCTTATTTCTTATAATTAGATGTTCTTTGATAAGAATATTGCTATTTGCTAATATGGACTGCAGATTTTTAATGTCCTTAAATATATGAATGTGCTTTTAATATTCCTTAATGTTGCCTTTCGCTGGTCTTAAAATTAAAACCAAAACACAGTTTATGGGGAAAAGGGGTTTTCACCTCGGTATTTTTTTAAGGATCCTTGGGTACAGCACTTCATCCAGGTGGAATGTCCGAAATGCACACACTGCTCTCCACACACCGAAATGCACACAATTACAGGCCTTGCAAATTAGCATATCTATCCAAGATTCCCTAATGAGAGACTCGAGTGAACCACCCATTCTGAGGAACCTTCCCCCTGGATGGGCCTATCTTAGTTTACAAAATGTGTTCTGGAGGGGACTTTGGTGTCTGGGGCTTCCAGGATGTTTGGTCTCCTGGTTTAATGGTACAGCAGGTCTCAGCTGAGCTTTCAGGCTTGGAAAATTACAAGTATGTAGGCTAAAAGCACTAAGAATACATAAAACTATATAAAAGGGTATATAAGAGGGGCATAAAAGAAAAGACAAAAAATCATCCTGGCGTCATTAATATATAAGCTTCACCTACACTGCCATGTTATGCATAAGCCTAACCCCTCAAGAATTGCTAAATATTTTGATCTACAGCTTGCTCTAAGCTTCACTGAAAGCTTCATTGTAAAGAGAAAGCTAATAAACTAAGTTGAATTTCTGTTCAAATCTTCCATTCCTTTTCACCTCTTTGAGAAGGTTTGGTACTGTCATTCCATCTGCCAAGTGCTTTTAAGGTGTTTGGTAATAATTTGACACAGTATGTGCTGACACCTTTGTGGATGCTGATTATTTTACACATGACGATTCTTAATGGAAAACAACATAAGAAAAATCCCATTTAAATGTACTTAAGCAAAAATATTAAAATGCATTTAAAAGCAAATCTGCTGAGGGTTACAACTATCAGCTGTCACTTTCAATTTGCATAGATTTCAGTAAGAGCAGAGAATAAGACTCTTCTTATATCAGTAGGGTTAAGAGACTGCCAGCATTACAAAGGATTTGTTTCATTACAGCCCTGAATCGCCTGCCTGGGCTTCATCCACAAATGGTAAAAGACTGCCATTCTAAACTTCTTCCTCACATTCGGTGCTCTCGCCTTCGTTTCTGCTCGCGTCCTTGCGTATCATGTTGTAATACACCTCTGGAGAATCAAGTGTACACAACAACGAAATCTTCCGCCATTCTTCCTCGCTGGGAATCGGAAATGGTGCTGGCTTGGTGGCTTCAAAAAAGCAATCTGTATGTCTTTCTGCCAGCTTGGTTGCATGCTCTTTGACTTTGATCTCAAAGACTTCTTTTTCTTTTTCTGAGTAAACTTTCCGTAACTTGAGCTGAGGATAGCTGACCAAGGAGGAACAACGGCTGACACATTTTAAGATCAGTGCCATGGTCATGATGATGGCTATCAGGGACCATCCTAGCACCTTGGAAAAAGGATAGATATGCTAATGGTGGTTTTGCACGGTCATACGTGGGAGTAGACAATATAACATTGAAGAAATATGAAAACTGTAAGCAAAGACACCCTGGAGTGCATGTAACTGTCTGCTTGCTGCCAAAAGGAGAAATCCCATGCACACAATTCAGCCAGACATACAGAGCTTCTGCACCCCTGAGCTGATCTTGTCAGATTAAGGAAGAATACAAAAAAAAAAGAAGGTGGACTGAAGTTATTTACTCAGTTATATCCAGCTTTCTTAACTTTTAAGGCAAGATACTGACCATCAGTTCCTGCTGTTGTGGTCACTTTTATGATACAGAATCACCCTGTCTGCCTCGTGCTGTGAATCAAAGCTCCTGCTGGCTGTGTTCTTATGGAACATAGCTACTGCCCCTAATGTCTGAGCCTGCAAAAACAGCCAGTTGCCACAACAGAGGGGAGAAGTTGTGTCCTGTATGTTTTGTAGGCAGGACACAAATCTGGTTATTGAATATGGGAATTCATTCATGTTTTACACCTGATTTTAACATCCTTAGACAAGTCTCAGAGGTCCCATCAAAACCAAGTGTCCTAGTAGACGCTGGTCCCTCCTCTACCCAGGGATACTTAGCTGGAAGCTACAGGCAGAGACCCTGCAACCTGCTCTTTTACCTCAGAATGACTTTTTCTTCAAATGAAAAAGTATTGAGCGCTAAAAGAAAAGGACTTTGTGTTCTTTTTGGTTCTTAATTTTGTTGAAAGTAGATTGGATATTAAAAACAGTGGTCAGTAATAACAGCTCTCTTACAGTTTTCCTACTTTTGTTTGACTGGATATTTCTTTTAGATTCCACTGCAATGTCAGTAACAGCCAGTCTTCCTTGATTTTGCTCCTTTCTTACCCTATCTGAATTAAATGATATAAAGTTTTCCCCTTTCCAGCCTTTTTATTGGAAAAGCAGCCTGCTAAGTGTTTAACAAATATAAACACTTTTTTGTTTCATTAAGGGTTTGTACTAAACAGGAACTTCCAAAAATCCAAGTAATTATAAACTCTTATAAAAATTAACTTCCTTAACCAGGCCTTAATATTTTCCTGAGAAAAAGTTCCAAACCCTGATTTTCCTACTGGAGTTAGCGATCTCAGCTTCCCCTCAACTAATGCCTATTTACAGAAGTTTGAGGTATTTAGAAGTGTAAAAGTGAAGAAGGAGAACTCACACCATGTCTAAGTTAATTGAGAAGGAAACTTGCTGTGCAAAGTCCTGTTCTCTAGGCTGTTTTCCTGCCCAGCTTTGAATGAAGTTTTGTAAATGACAGTGCCATACCATTACCATGCAAATGTGCAAAATCAGAAAGCAGCATAAAAATACACCTACTGCTTTTCTGTTACTGCTTTTTTGCCAATGAATTTTTGCTAGCTGTGTGCTTTTGTTATATGATATTGTACAAGATAAGAGAAAAGGACTGTTCACAGTTCCCCGGCAGGCACCACTACACATTGAGCAGCCAGGGTCAAAGCCCATAGCGTGAGGAGAAGAACAGCAAGGATTTACCTGGGACTGTGCCTGAAGGCTTTTCCTTAATCTGTCTTTTGGTCCCTTTTCACAGGTTATTTTGGACAGCTCTTGGCAGTCCGTTGCATTATCTTTACAGAGGTGGTGTTCTATCCAGCTGCTCCCGCTGGCCGCACACTCGTAGAAGCTGGCTCCGAGCAGGGCCACTGCTATCCAGGCGAGGGGGGCCACTGAGGCTCTGGCTGTCAGTGGCACCAACACCTTGCAGAAGTGGGCACAGGTCTCCGAGGGGTTGCATTCCTTCTCCCGAGAGCAGATGCCTGTCAACTGGCGCCATGTCCTGGCATCCAGCATGTAGCCGAGCAGCAAGAGGATGAAGGCAGGCACAAAGAGGAAGACAGAGCCATACACCATGTTCCCAGAATTGCAGGGACACTTGAACACCTCAGATGAAAAGATCTGTTCGCTGGCAGCTGTCAGCAAGGACAAAGTGCTGTAGCCCAGAGTGGTCTGGTGGCGGATGCAGAAATTCAGTGCCTTTTGTAACCCGTCCATTTTCTGTCTCCCCTTACTTAGAGAAGAGCAAAATCTCTGTTGGAAAAGGAAAAAAGAGAGACAAGTTCCTGCAGCTTGCACAACTTAGAGAGGCTTGCAGAGATTTCAGTTTCTGTTGGTGGTGGTGAGGCAATGAGGCACAGAAGCAGCCCTTCGTAGAGGAAATGAAAGAGCCTGTGCTCATTGCACAGTCAAGCAGAGACCACGCTGGAAAACCACTCCAGTTATCAGCAAGAAAACAACAAGGAGATTTATTTCTATAAAAATGGTTTGTGTTTGTCCACACATGCATCGTAACTAGCAATGGCTTAAACATCATTATCTTTTTAGTGAGGCTTTTCAGTGGGGCATCAGATTCAAAGTGTGAATAAAATGTGAGAAAACCACCCAGAACTGTATACAGATTTTTGTCCTGCCTTATTTTTAGCAATGCAATATGGCTTAATCTCTTATGGAAGAAAATTCAACTATAATCATGTCAACTTTCCAAGATAATCAATCTATCTATCTATCTATCTATCTATCTATCTATCTATCTATCTATCTTTTTAAGTAGTTATGTTAGAAATGATATAACTCTTAGATTTTTTTAGTTTAAAGTAACCTTTAGTCATGTCTTTGCCAAGGGCAAGGGCAGCTGGACCTTGTTGTTTGTTTAATCTTTAAACCACTGAGGCTTTGGGTCTTGCTGGGAAAGGCCTAATAAGCTCCAATTAAAAAAAAAAAAGGGTGTTTTGGGGGTCTGGGATTTTAAAATTCACAATTCCCATTTCATCTCTTTGGGCAACTGAGAGGATGGCACAGAGGCTCCAGAGTGGGCAGCGCTGGTTCATGTGGCTGCCAGGCTTGCACAAGATGTGCTGTGCTCAGTACTGAGCTGCTGCTGCTGCAGAGGAAAATGTGCTGGTAAATGAAAGGCTTGCCTTAGCCTGAAGTAGCCTTTGTTATCATGCAGCAGTATAATATAATGACATAGCAAGAAAAAAAGGATGTAAAACCAGGAAGAGTGGATCAGAAGGTTAGTCTGGCCACATCTCAGCTACAGACAATAGCTGAGTGGGGAGCACAGGGAAAGGAAAAGGAAGCTTGGCCGTGCCCTAACACCCCGTGTAATTTCAGGGATTTCCTTTGTATCTAACATGTGTTGTTTTAACCCCTGCAGACTTAGTGACACCCAAAATATTGTATAGCAATTGTACTTTACCTTCATTCGAACCTGACACCATCCCATGTGATGCCCCCAAGATCTGGAAGGGAAAGAGAGAAAAGAGTGGATCCATGGTGTCTCCATCAGCTCATGGTCTTGTACACCTTCACCATAGCCCTCTCTTTCCCAGGCTGGATAATTCTGGCAGCTGGTCTGGGGTCCATTGGTCAGACCCAGGAAGCTGGCACTGACCCAGAGAGAGAATCTCGCAGGAAACAATCTTCCAGGAGGTCGGCGGCATTCCCTCAGCCAGTGGGGAGCCACCGCAGGGTGCCTGGCTTAGCAGGCTGTCAGCTCTTGGTGATCTCAGCTAGAGTGATTTCACAGCTCTTTGCCCTGCAAGGCTGCCTGAGGCCAGACCGGGGAAGGGAGACAGGGAGTCCCTGTGGTGGTTCCGCAAGGGTAGCTTTATTGTCCAGCACCTCATGAAGGGGTGACCAGGGATGGAGTTCCCTGGGGGTCTGAGGAAGATACAGGGGTTCTTACAGGAATACAAGGGTGGGTGTGAGGCGGCAGGAGCCAATAAGTTATGAAGAATCTACATAAAATCTCCCAGAGGATCACGATCCTGTTTTCTCTCACCCTCATCATGAAGCTGCTTTCTCCAAGGAATCTTGCAATTGCAAGGTTATGCAATTCTCCTTATCTATAGCAGGCCTCCCTCCATGGCAGGGGCCTGGTGAGTTTGTCTGCCTCCACAGATAATATAGTCATTCCTCATCTGACGTATACTATTGCATACTTTTTTTATCCATGTTGCCACCTGAACTGTTCTCTAGGATTCAGGTAGAATTTTTCACATGGAAGGAAATAGGAAGTATACCAGATTTCCAGTGCATTGAAGATATAACTGAATCACAGTTTGCTACAAAGGCATACTGACATTTGTTTTTTATTTCCTTGAAATAATTTCCAGAATTTTAATTTTTTTTATCATCCATGAATCAATATTTTAGCAAGATATACATTATAATAAAAAACCCCCTTCAGTTCTTGAGGGCTAACCTCAGCAAGCTCAGAGTCTTATCAGTGTATATATATATGAAGGTAGGATTTGGTTTCACTTTGAACACTTCTATACTGAATTAGACATGCCATTTTGCTTTTTGGTCAGCAGCCTAAGAAAGTATCTCTCCAGTTCTTTAAAGCAGCAGTTCATTTTTAAATATCAAGAATAACTTTGCATTATTGGCAAATATTGTTACCTTGATTTTTACTTAGAGGCAGTTAGAGACAGAGGTTAGGAAACCTTGAAACCAGAATTCACCATACCTGAAAAAGTCCTAGCAGATGCCCCATCCCTGGAAGTGTTCCAGGAGAGGTTGGATGAGATTTTAAGCAGCTTTATCTCATGGAAATTGCCCCTGCCCATGGGAGGGGAGTTGGAACTGGATGATCTTTAAGGACATTTCCAGCCAAACTTTTTGATGATTCTATGATTCTCTGTCACCAAGGCAGAAAAAACAGATGCAAGGTGAAATTGCTGCAAGGGCACCTCCTGACAAAGACAGGGACATGAGCTGCCTCCAAGAACCATTGGTTTGACAAGGGAGCCAAAGGACCAGAGGCAGCTCTCTGGAGCGGATTACGACCACACAGGGAAAAGTACAGAGCCAAGAAACCCTGCTACTTCTAGTTCTGAGCCTAATTTTAGCAGTGTTTTATTTATCTGTAATAAAATAGCATTTCAGGAACAAGCTTTCTGCAAAAAAGGAGAGGCGCTCTGCATGAAAAAGGATTAACCCTCCTCCAAGAAAACATATTTCCAGTAAATAGTCACAGAGAGTTGTGGGTGAGGGAAGAGAGACCACCCTAGTTGGGAAGTGGGGGAGCAGCTGTGCTGGGAGCCAAGCGGGGTGCAGGAGTGGCCTGGGTGAGCCCAGCCAGTGGCAGCTTTGGGAGCTGGGGAGCAGCCCAAGGGAGGAGCTGTGGGGCTGGGGAGTTACAGAGCCCCCGTTCACTCAGCTCTCTTCTCCCAGAGCAGCTCTTTCTTGCCCTCTCAAGTAACACTTGGCCACAACAGCTGCAAAGCATTATAGGGAAAGTATTCAGAAAAAGTTTTCTGTTAAAGGACCCAGAATTCCAATTTAATGGTTGTTTTTACACTGATTTGCATTAAATTTCATGTCTTCCAAGGGGAATGGGAACAATGTGAGAATTTAAAAGATGGACATTTTTAGAACAAAATTTTATTTTTTTTATTTGAAACATCTTTCTGTTTTGAAATATTCTTTATTAAAATGAAGGGGTCAGCTGAAAACAAGTGGACTTATTTAATATTTTACTTTCTTCTTGACATTTTAACTTCTTTCATTTGCAGATGAATGATTCTCAAACATTTTCTGGGTGGAAAAAGCTGTAGTCTGAACTAATTCTGTGGTTCAATAAAATGCATAATACTGGTCATAAATGCAGCATGTGTAAGTGTGTGCATACTGCACCAGTACATATTGTGCAGATCTTGTTTTAGTTATGTTAGTAAGTCCTACAGTAGGTTATTTTAATTTTTTTTTTTTTGCTGGAACTTTTTCTACTTGTTCAAAATAGCAAAAGACTGGTTTTATTTTCCTACAAGTAATTCTCCTTCTAGCTGTTACCGATATCAACTCCCTCTTCCTATTAGCACTCTAGTATCTTGTTCATTCGTGGTTGCAGTGGAAAAGAGCACCTCTGCACTGGTTTTCTGTTTATAAGAACTGGACTTGCTTCTTCAACTGAAAGAGGTGTAAGCTGCATTTCTCCAGCTCAGAAAGACACATGGATAATCAGTCTTTTTTATTCTAGGACAAGTTTTGTAATGCATTTTGTCTCACTGCGGGTGAAATTAATGCTTAACATGTTGGAGGTCCTGTCCACAAGTGGATCTGCACCTACCCTCCAGGTGGACTGACCTCCCCCGGAGGCCCATTGCCTCACTTTGTGAGACTGAGGAAGTTGTTCTGACTTTATGGCTGAACCAGCCTTCTTACAAGTTTGTGAAGCGTCACACAGCTCAGTGGCACCACATAAATCATTAATAGTACTAATACTTAGTAGAACAGCAGCCTGAGAAGTAGCACTGTGCCTGGGCCTGCACGGCTTACAAGCATTTGTGTACATTATACTGCTATTTTAAGGCATTACATTTATTAGCAATTTTTGGCTGAAAACGAATTTTAGCGGGCAGGAAGGAAACAGGTCTGGAAAACTAAGCATGGCTCTGAAGGAGGCTCTGATGGGTGAGCTCTGGTACAGAGTCACATAAGCCACGACACTAATTTTCCCTTGCCGTTATTTACTGCAGCTCTTTTAACACTATGGATCCACTACAGGTCTCATTTCTGTGTGGGGAAGGTCCTGTGACCCAGCCCAAATGTCCCTCAGCAACCAGCTGCATGAGGGTTTTATTGTTCAGTCTACCTTTTATATGAGAAAGAAACAAATCTGTGATTCTTAAATGCTGTCTGCAGATTAAGTGGCAAATACTTGCTGAGTTTATAAGAAAATATATGATAGAAGCATAGGATTAGAAAAGTAGAAGTTGTCATGTTTTATGATGAAATTAAGTAGCCTTGGTGAGGCAGATTTTAGTTAAGACTAATCGGGTAAATCACCCAAGGTAGTTAACTAGTCAGTTCTAAGAAAGAAAAGCTCATTCTTTTTCATTTACTATTGAAAATGAAATACCATAAAATTACTTTGCAAATTTAAGCACATTGAACCCAAAATATTTCTATATTCTTATTACAGATGTTTTGTATTCCGTGTGTCCTTGCTTTCTTCAGGTTATGAAGAAATGATGACAGTACCATGGCACCTTGCTGCCTTGGAACTGCTGAATAGCTGGGAGTTCATAGAGTCATAGAATGCTCTTGGTTGGAAGAGACTTGAAAGATCACCTAGTTCCAACCCTCCTGCTATGTGCTGGGAACCTTCCACTAGACCAGGGTACTCAGGGCCCCATCCAGTCTGGTCTTGAGTACTCCCAAGCATGGGGCAGAACCTCTCTGGGTGACCTGTTCCAGAGCCTCACCACCCTCACAGTAAAGAATTTCTTCCTGATATCTAATCTAAATCTGCCTTCTTTCTGCCTTAAAGCCATTCCCCCTTGCCCTATCAAACAGATTTGAGCTGCTCCACTCCATGTGCATGTATGTGTGTGTCCTAATGGTGGCTGATCATGTGCTACAAAATGTGGTCTGTACTTCTCCATTCAATTAATCCTTCTTTCTCTTTTTAAACTTGAACGAATTAATGAGTTCTTTAGGTCGTGGTAGTACACCACTGTCTCCAGTTTCCCATCTTGGGCTCCTTTGCTGCCAAAATTTTGTTGTTTATAGAATTTTTTTCTAACAATAATGCAGCCCAAGAATTGAGACTCTATACTTTTCAAAATTGTGAAAGAATTGAAAAGTTTCTGGCTTCTGATCCTCAACCTCCCTTGCTCATATATTTTTTCTAATCAATCTAATCCTTAGCTACAGAATATCCAACCTGTTTCAGCTCACCACAACTGTACAAGCTGTGTCCGGCTCTATGGTAACTATGTCTGGCTTGTATTAAAGGCTGAACTCTATTACACTCAACAGCATTTGTGTGTGCACTTTCCATTTTTTAAAATGGGAAGATATGATTCAAAAGGAAAGAATGATATATGGGACATAAGGAGAAAGTATTTCCCAGTTGCCTATATTTTATGTTAGCAGTAACCTTCCAAGTCTCTCGGTCTGCCCTCATTTATTCTGTAATATTCAAATACTCCATCATCATTGTCATTTTATTTGCATGGCATTTGCAGCTGTATTTTATAGCATTACTGAACATATTCTATATTCCTCTAGCTTCCATAAAGGCAGAGTTCTTTGAGTGCCCTCCCAGGGACTCTGGTCATCTGCGCCTTTTCCCACTGCTACCAACCTGCAATTGGGTCCACCAGAGTAAACTCCATGACAAATTTAATAAGTGAAAGAACACAATTACTTTACTTCATCAAAATAAGGGTTATGCCATATAAAAAAGGACAAGCATGAGAGAAGTGAATTTAGTTCTAGACTACAATTAATAGCAAAAATCTACCATAACTGCTTTAACTGATCTTCACTAAGTTGTGGAGAAACTTGGCCTTCTTTAGCATGTCCCAAAGACTTCAGCTCCTCATCCCAAGGATAGTCCTGTTCTTTAGGGATAAAAAGAAATGCATATGCTGATCACCTATTCCCTCTTGCCACAGGGCAAACTCATCTAGCTCACTCTCACAGCAGTGTGTCAGTGTAGGGAAGTTTCCATGCCCCAAACCTCCTCAGGTTTTCTGCACTGGCATTTCCTGTAGGCATATCCAACAGGCCCAGCTTTCCTGGCATTCCTCGTTTCGTGTGCTACACTTTTCATGAAGACAAAGTGGGAAACCAGAGGTTTTGTACTTGTGATTTTAGAATTATTCCACCTCCTGGAAGAATGCCTTCGAACTGATGGTAGGTACGAAGCTAGGCTGAATATGGAATATTTGGTGAAAAAAATGTATATCAGTATTTTGGGGACAGTCATAAACTCATATATACTTGTTAGGGATTGTTGTTCATTGTAACACAGCCCAGGGGGTTGGAGTGGAACAGTTTTCCTCTTGATTGTTCCATGAGTGAAACCAGCAAAGTCACTGATGGTTTTGGGCACAAGTCAAAGGGGAAAAAGGTCACAACATCATGCTAAATGTCTTACACAATAATGCATTTCAGCTAGAAATTTTTCTCTGCATCCTAAACTTCTGGAAAATCATCATAAATGCTATGAATGCTGTTTTCATTATGAGCCTGAAGAACCTGGCAAGAAATATAGCATCTGGGGAAAATGCTATGCATGCATTTTGCTGAAGAAATGCACTCATATATTGTGTAGTTGGGTCCAGCTCCCCTGCCTGCCTGAAGCAGATAATAGTTTTGAGAGGGTCCAGGGCTCTTTTTCTGAAGTGCTTTGACATTATTTCTTTCAAGGTTGAACTCGTTTGGAAAACAGTCTCTATACTGATGACAGTACAGACATATCCGGCACTGGATAGCACAGGCTTTCTGCTGCTGAGAGCTCCTGGAGTCAGCTGCCAAGAAAGGACAGAAAATGACATCTTGGCTTCATTAGCTCAGTCTGACTTACCAGCCTGAAGTTACCCTACTGATTTTAACAGACTAGCCAGGGCAAAGGGATTAAAGCTAGACAAAAGTATGTTTGATCCCAACTCAGCCTTTTGCAGACCAAATAAATGTGAATGTAATGTCCTGGTGCAGAAATACGGCTATTTTCCAAACTCTCTATGCTTTCAAACACTAAGAAAATGCTTTTCATCAGTGGAAAATACATAGGCCAACAGAAGAATGTGATGTATTTCAGACACATAATTCTTCAGAATAAGCTTTGATCTTACAAGTTTTAAGAAATGAAGTAATGTGCTCCTTTACCTTTGCTTCCTTGAGTCACAATGATATATATAACATAGACATTTTTTGGCTGGACTCAAAAAAATCATTAAAAAATCTAAGGACCAGATTCCACTTCCACTCTCAAATATATACACCACTACCTGTGGTCTGAAATGCCATTCACTTTGTTCAGAATACAGTGAATTAACTTTAGACTAAATTAGACTGCAGCCCTGAAATGAAGCATGCATGAATGAACAGCAGCTATTGAAGAGAAATTGAGTGAAGTCAGCAGGGTCTCAGATGAATACAAGAACCCATCCACATATACCCATTTCTTGGATAGCCACTTTTTCCTGTGGCCATAGATGCAGAAAATTAACATCTTCAGAAATGAAAAAGAAGCAGAATTATAATGGGAGCAGAGGCATGTGAGAAACACCTCAGTCGTGTTACTCCATTTAAAATAGGGAGCGAAAAATAATTTTGCTGCTGGGTACCATACAGTGACATTTCAGGAGTTTTTCAGTACACCCAGTCTAGAAGAGCCCGGTGCTAAATGCCTGTACCACGGACACAGAGCTCATGGAGGCTGCCTCTCAGGCAGTTCAGATGAAGGATGCAAAGGTGAGGAGAGCATCCTCTCCTGCATAAGCAAGTGTTCAGGAACATCATCTTTCTGCAGCTCTCCCACTGATGCCTTAAATGGCTACCTAGAAACAGAGACTAGACAGGAATAAGGGAATAAAGGAGGTATTTATTTGAAAGGCCTTCAGATGTACACTCTGGGCTCCAGAGGGTCCTGCCTCAGTGGACCCCAAAATGGATGACAGGTCACGAGTTCTTCACACTTTTATATCAGCATAAATTCACCAACCAGAACCCAGCCAATGATGTAATTTCCCCAAGCTTTCCCCCTCTCCCAAAGATGATGGTTTACAGTTCTTGAGCCTAGGATGGTCTGGGTGTCCTTGGAGAGCAGGTTACAGAGGTTTTGTTATATCTATCTTAGCATAGAGAACAGCACTTAACAAGCTACAGGAAACTTCAGAGTTACACTAGCAGTACAGGATTTGAAACATGTAAAAGTTAAAACCTAAGGCATCACCACAAGCCAGTAGGGCTGTCAGGCTGATCCCATCTACCTGCTCTTCCTCACTGCACTTCCTAGTGAGAAAGGGCAGCTTGGCTTTTTCAGTGTACACTGCCACCTGAGGCCTTGAACTGTTTCTGTTCTGTGGCACAGACACTTCTACCCAACACCCCACTGCCCATGCCACATTACTGATGGCATAGAACCATCTGTTCTTCCATTTGTTTCAAAATCCATTAAAAAGTTACAGTCCCTGGTAAGGAATGAGAGACAAGAATGGAAGAAAAGAGTGGAAACAAAACTTAAGTAACCACTGGAGAGAGACTTTTTAAAGGCTCTGGCCTGGAAAAGAATAAGGATTCTTTTCATATCTAAAAGACAGTCAGCACAATTAAGGCTTAATTTGCTTCTTTAGTTGCCCAACCTGAATCAAATTTACATGTGTGCAAGTGGAGTTCAGGGCAGTAAGTAATGACAGTCATATACACATAAATCCTTAACAGATGCAAACCAAGCACAGGCTAGAAGAGCCCTGGACACACACTTTATGCTGAAATGGAGCTGGTCTCTCATTCAGGTCAGGCTGCTGCATTTCATTTCCTTTTACAGTATCATTGCACACACCATTCATTTGAATGCTGGTCTGCCTTAAAAGCTGCTTTAAGACCTGGCTGTGAGCATGGGCAGCTTTTGCAACCACCTCTTTCCCTTGGCACTGATGGAAGAGTGCAGAGAAGTGTAATGTAAATGAAAGCTTAATGTGCAAAACCATACCCTAATTTCTAATCTCTGCAGTTTCACTTGACAGCTACACAAAATCCCACGCTAGAAATTAGATGCCACACTACAAAGCAGACAAAGAATTGCAGGCACTTCTCAAGTCTTCTAGACTACAGGGTGGCATTCTGGTTGTTCAAAGCAATGGCAAATTGACATAAGGGAAATGTGCAAAGACATGAAATAAACCCTTGATTTTTTGGTGTTTCATGACCAATAAGAGTATCATCTAATACTGGAAAACCAACAGTGTCTTTAAAATTGAACATAAGACAAGAGCTATTTTTGCATGTCTTTATGTCATGCACAGTGCAAAGGCAGAAATAAAGAGATTTCCAGTTATCCACAGCCTGTCACAATTTAGTCACTTTCAACAGGCACCACATGGAGCTATATGGGGGATACTCCTCAGCTCCTTGCCTTAAGAAACAAAGTGAGTTGAAATAGACAATTAACCCCCTCACATGCCTTTAGCAATTAGGGAAAAGGGGAAGGTATGTCTTGAAGGTGTTCCAAGGTCTTAGGTGGACTCAGTTACTGTCTGAAGGCTCTCACAATCCAGTGACGATGCATAGATCAGAAATTAACTGGGTACCTGAATCTTTGCTCAGAGAAAATGTAGCAAATTTCATTGAATAAATCCAGGCACTGCAGTAGAGCTTATTTATGTGAATACAGTGCTCTGAACTGACTCAGTAGCTGGAACCTAGTGAAAATATTCTGACCTATTCACTGAATATATTTAGACAAGGAAAGCTTATCACATTTCAACACACCAACTTTCAGAAGGCTTAACAGGAGTAGAGTAGATAACATACATCTAAATGGTGTAAAGAAGAGGAAACAAAGGTTTTGTGGTTTGAACCAAGTGCTGGTGAACATAATTACTGTATTTATCAGTAAAAATATTTAAATAAAAGAAAAACAACTTTTTTATAGAGATAATTATAATGCTTTTATTTAGCAAATGTACTGAAGAATTGTTTTTCTGTAAAGACATACAGGTATGCCCCAATTCCACAGAGCTTCCATTCTCTCAAATAGCTACGAATTTTTGAAATTAGTTTAATGAACAGAGGGGAATATATGTGGAGATGTCAAACTTATTTTTGTCATAGACCACATGATTCCATTTACCACTAATCTCCAAATAATTGACCTGGGGCCACCAAGAGCTTGCAGAACCCTTGCTGGTGCTTTATAGAGAACAGGCTGTTCACAAAATTTTAACTGTCCTCTTTCTAGCCATGTGAAAAGAAAAAAAAGTTAAATACTTCCTTAATACAAACTTTTCTGTACTGGCAGTTGCTGAGGTTACCACAGGATTGCTTTGGTTCTTTGTATTTTTAAAATTACATATGGAAGGGCAGTGATCTAGGACCTTACTTCTCTACAGAGATGTCCTTAAAACTATAGAAAACTTTCTTGAAACCCTGCCTTGTAAAATGGAGACCAGACCCTGCAGAATTCAGCATTCTACAGCCTACACTTGGCTAAAATGCAAATGTGGCTTTTTTTTTTCCTGAGAATTGCATTCTGTTCTATTTTGAGTTAACCCCATATTTGCCTTCTACTACTGCCTATTAGTGATGTGCTTCTCACTTGGGAAGCACTGACATGATTGTTTCCCCACTGAGCCAGATTGTAAAGCATGGAAGAGATGACACAATACAAGGGTCTGCAGTAATGATACAGGGCTACCCATACTGAGCCATTCTTTGGTTTGGCAGAGAGAAATGAAGTCTACTGCTGAGATCTGCCTTGTGTATGTATGTTTGAATGTCCTCATCTCAGAAGAATGTCCAGAGACACCCCTAGCAGCCTGAAATGAAAACTCACTACATGCAAATCAAATTCTGTATAAAAAAAGACCTTAGAAACAAACTGATCAAGAGGGCTCTTCTCAGCAAAAAATTAATTACAACTTTACATTACTGAACTCTGATGAAAAAAGCGTAACATTCCCTCAGATGTGAGGCCCAAGTCAAAACACGAAGGAGGACTACTTATTAAGTATTGAGTTTTCAGAGATTTTCATTGCTTGCCCTATTCTTTAATCCTTTCTGGTCTGAAATCAATCTTTCCCNAAAAAAAAAAAAAAAAAAAGAGAAGATATAAACTTTGGCCCTATTAGGGTTAATGCTTTTGCATAGACATATATGACCATAAACTGGTCAACTAGTAGAGGTCTTCTGCTAACATTGTGACTGAGAACAGGAAGAATACAGCCACAATAATATACAGCTGTCTACTAAAAGTATTGCATACAGACATCTTTGGCCATGCAGTCTCTTGGCCTTCTGGAAATATGTGAGCTGCATTGCTAACATGACAAAAAAAATAGCAATGTTGAGAATTAGAAAGAGGCGAGTATAAGAAGCTGATATTGATGGGGCACTACTTCGAGCAGTCGTCACCATCTGTGCCAGCCCTGATCGGCCTTTGATTGACAACCCAGTTTTGTGCTTCACATAAGTGTTATCTGCAAAATCCAGAAGATCTTTCATTTCCTCATCTTCGTCTACAGGCAACTCTTTTTGTGCTTGAATCTGTGCCTTTTGTCGCACTTTTCTTTCATTTACCTCAATTTGTGCAAAAATGTCAGGAACGGCATCAACAAATTTGTAGCCTTTGGCTACCTTTCTGTTTTTCTTTGCTCTGCCACGCTGCTGCTGCTGCTGCCTCTGTGAGATTGCAAATATCCTGTCAATGGCCTCCTCTGTCTGTCTCTTATCTGAAAACCTCAGCAGGCGCTCAGCAGTCTTCCTAAAGCTGGCCGTGTTGCGTACACGAGACAGGATCTGCTTCTCAAGCTGCTGGAAAACAGGCTTAAAATGTTGCAGGTTCCTCTCCACGATTCCTATGTAGTCCTTCACTTCTGGCACTGTGGAGCTCCTAATGGCAGAGGCTCGGTCAAAGACAATTTTCTGGCGGTCTGCAATAACCTGTGCAAAGGCAGAGCGGGAGCCATCCTCAACAGGCCACAGATACACAGCATAGGCGTGCTCACCAGTGGTCACAAAAACATCCAGCTGCGGGGAATCTCCACGGACAGTGAAGCTCTGCACGTCCACAGAGGGCCCAATGAAAAGGTAAATGGCCCTGGTGACGGGGCGCCGCAGCGGGGTCGTTACATTCACGTAGTTCGTTCCATTGTAGGGGTAGCCCCGGGGGTACATCCTCGAGGCAATGGTGGCCTTCTCACTGTGGCCAGTGTCGTCCATCCAGTACATCTTATATATCCCATCACGGTGCCTAATAAAGGCCCCATGGACATCATCAACAACTGTTTCTTCGAAAGGCACATCCACATTGTGGAAGAAACTGGTTGCTGCCTCCAGAGGACTGTCATCTTCAAGGTGGATTTGGTCCACTAGCAAGAGAAGCTGGGGATGGAGAAGTATGAGGTTTCGTTGTAATTTTCTCAGCTTCAGTTTAGGATTGTATGCACCCACTCCTTCTCCCCTGATAAAAACCACCCCGCTTCTCTCTGTGGCGGCAACCACTCGTCCCTGACAGTCGCCAGCCAAGTCATGCTTATATTTAAGCCACTTTGAGGAACAGTCTTCTGTAATCTGCCCTTCCCATGGGGAGAAGCAGCTCTTAGACACAGCAGGGGAAAACATCAACACATTATTAAAAAAAGTATATTTTGGCCCATACAGAGCTTCTGTTATGAAAGGTACGCCATTGGGAGCAAAAGTAAAGGAGTTCTGGTCTGGGTGCTCATGGCCAGCATTGAAGTTCCTCCACCCCTTGATCCACTCTTTGTACTTGTTTTTATGAACAATATCATATATTGCACGTCCTCCCAGCTTTCCTGACTTGAAGGAAAGGAAAGGCCTGTTGATTTCAGCTGGCAAAGCACTTCCGTAAGTTACCACTCCCCAGTCCTCAAAATAATGCAGCTTTGGAACCCCGTAGTCTGGTGGAGGTACAGAGCGCAAACTTGCATCATACCTGTGAAAAAAGATGACAAAAATGGGGTTAAAAATCACTTGACTGATTTCATTGTCAGCACTTGTACAAAACTCAAAATCAAAATTCCATATCTACATCAAGGAGCAAGCCAAAAATATAAAGCCCACAGTTATGCTTCCTAACCATATAGCTGTAATTTGTATTCATCATACTAATCCCTACACAAATTTGTGTGCTTTTTACAGAATAATAGCTGAAAGCATCTGCTCTGCATTTAAAGCAAGCAGTCTTTCTGCAGTTCAAAAATAAGAGTACCACTAATTTCAAATTAGCTATGTTTTGTCTTATATAGTCATAAAACTAATGACTATAACATAGATCTTTAAAAAAGGTAGATTAGATCAGGCTGCAGACACTGTCTATTCTGCACTAGACATCAGCATTTGTGCCTGTTTACTGACTACTTAACAAAGAGAAGCAGAGTATCACTTTCCCCAAAATGATGATTACAGAAGTCTGTAGTCTTCCAACAGAATAAACAATACATTAAAAATGAATGAAAAGGCATTCTAAAGGATAAATGTTTATTATTTATAGCATTTAATGTATGTTAGTTTCTTTCTCCAAACTAGGCTGAAGAAAAATTTTCATGTTTTTTCTTGTATAAATTGTAAGGTATAAGACACTTTGTTTAAAAAGAAGCCTTAATTCCAGAAAAGGTTACAATGATTAAAATTTTATCTATGAGAGTTAAAACAACAAAAATCTAAAACAAAACTTAACCTTCTGGCATTGTTTTTAAGCAACCAAAATAAACAAAACCGTATTAGGTCCAGCAGTATTTCTGTTAGACAATTCCGGAATCAGGTTTATTCTTACAGCTAATCAGGAGCTTCTGGTAGGCCCTAGACAGTCCCAGAATTTCCATGAAAACACAGGAGAAAACAATGATGGGATGAGATTGTGGAGGAGAGATTCTGAATTTTGCAAGTAACAAGATGAAGGCTGCTTGCAGCCTAACAAACATGAACTCTAATGTGGACATCACAATTGCAAACTAACAGATATTCAATAAGATTTTTCTTGCAAGAGAGAGAGAGAGAGCTACACTGACTCCCTGAAAGTACATTTGTTATCTCCACAAACTACGGGAATTCAGATGTGGATCTAAAGCTTCTTGAGTCTTTTAATTTCTTACTTTCAGAAGACTGATGTAGAAGTTAGGATAGCTGTAAATTGCATGGAAAAATATCCATCTAGCGTGGTATTTTTTCCAAGCATAACTTGCAAATTAGTGTGCAAATCCAGTTAACAGTAGACTTGCTGCTTGGATTATTTAGGTTTTAAAAGGAAATTTATACTATTTCACAGAACTTTTGAAAGAAAAATATGCTTTAAATATTCGCCTAATTAATTATAAAAGAACACAACAGGATTAAACCCCATTAGAATAGACCAAATTAAACAAAGACTACATACAGGCAATTTTCAGTTCCTTTGTTATGCCTTGTATTCTATGAAAGCAATAGACAGTGGAAAGAAAGCGTAAAAGCATATGTAGGACAGGACCAGGGTGTTCCCTGTGGCAACCCGTGCTGTGCATCTGTGCTAAGTGAAGAAGTTCTTCTCTGCCTCATGACCCCGGGTGGCACACGGACAGCCTGATCCCGGCTGCTACGGCACACAGCCAAAGATAATGAATTACCATTAACAGCAAACAGCTGCCAGGTTCCCTTTGAGCCCACTCCTTCCCTTTCATACCAGAGAAATTCAGTGTGCAGAGTGCACCACCTCTGCCCTTTGGATGGTGTGCCCGGGCCCTCCACCACGCGGTTCCTTCTGATCTGCTCTGCCAACCAGTTCCCACTGCCATTGCGCATGACAAATTTGTCCAGAAACACCAGCTGACTCTCTGGCCCGTAGAACCAGTTATAGTTGGAATCCGCGATGGCCACAGTTCTCTGGAACCCTTGGGAAAAAGTGAAAAAGGAATGTAAGAAAGAATAAATAGGCACACAAAGATGCTTTTGAAGAGTATGACGGCAAAGCCGAGCGGTGCAAACAGAAGCAGCTTTTTCAGATGTTTATAGACCTGCTCGTAAATGAGCCGTAAATAGGTTACACAGGAGCAGTTTCGTTCTGCTGCAGCTAACTTGAGTATTCACCTTTCTTCTTTGGCTTTGAGCTACAGCCAGCCAAAGTACTACACAAAATGTAAGATGCAATCCACTTCCTCTCCTCTGGCAAAGGCAACTTTCCCTTTACAGCTTTTATTTTTTTTTATGTGACTCTATACTTTCCAAAGGAATAAACCAGAGGTGCCTCCAAAGAACAAAATAATCAGCTTCACCTTGAAACCATCAGTGTGGGTTCATTTTGCTCTAAGGAAACTCTCCCCAAAGGATGTCTCACATGGAGTCAGCACGATTCCTGTGCTGGCATACCAAAGCTGCGTTCAGCCTCCCTTACATACATGGATAGATCTGGGGTTCCAAGAGAGTTATCTAAGTTTTTTTAACCAGGAATTTGAGCAATGTAAGTTCCTAATGAAGTGTCCTGCAAATAAGCAACACAAGGGTTAATAGTTTTAAACTGAAAGAGGGTAGATCTGGTTTAGATACAAGGAATAGGTTCTTTTTTGTGAGGATAGTGAGGAACTTGAACAGGTTGTGAAGTTATGGATGCTCCCTTCCTGGCAGTGTTCAAGGCCAGGCTGAATAGGGCTTTGAGCAACCTGGGCTAGTGGAAGGTGTCTCTCATTAATAAGTAGTGATAAACAATTACGTTACTGTTTTGATGACTGGTGAAGGTAAAATCCAAGGAAATGGTTATTTTGAAAAAAAATCAAGTAGACTGTTGCTCTAAAATGGTCTTTTTCAAGTATGAAATTTATTGATGCTTCAAAAATAAAGAGATTCGTCTTCATTTACCCAAAGGACCTACCTGGCAGGACAGTCCTGTACATAAATGCAAAGTGCTGCTTGAGCCAGGGGTGGCTGAAGTGATTAATGTCAAAATGCCGTTGGACAAGAAACATGTACTGAAACAGTGATCTGGTTGTGTAGCTGCCATATGCCACCCCTTCGTAGAGGGAGCCATCTGTCACCTCCTGCAGCAGGACTACTGACTTCTCCATGATTGCTAACACTTGCTTGGTCCACAAGTAAGCTTCCTGAAGGTAGCCTGAAAGAAAAAGACGTTGGCAAAACTAATTACAACACAACAGTTCATGGAACATGTTCATATACAGTGCCATCTGTATCCCCACAGTGGGATCCTTCACAGCAAGGAATCTGCAACCCTAAAGGGATTAAGTACAAACTACTGCTAACCTCTTGGTTAAATGGGTCTATAATACAACCAACTGCTGCAGCATCCCTGTACTTCTAGGGTGAAAAATAAAATACCATTTTTAAACACAGCAAAACAAGGTCACATGAGCATGGGAAAATCTATCAAACACCTTTCCCAATAATGTGGGACTGTGTTTTACAACTTAAAAAGAAGATTTCCTTAATGTGCTCAGGACATGCAAAAAGGGAAGAGCCAAACCAAGACTATTGATTGCATTTCAAATTAAAGCTGTATAAAGACAAACCAATGGCCCCACTAGAGGGCTCCAATAATGCAACAATTCGGATTCATTTTTCACTGGCAGGATCACCAGCATGGTAAGGAGATCCACAGAGACGAAAAAAGTAAAAAAATTCACATTTGAGCTGCAGTTAACTGATACTCTACTAACTCATGCTCTATTTTAAGACCTGCTCTGTTCTTCTTATATTTTCAGGTTGTACAACAAAGGGTTATCCAAATAAAAGCTTTTTTAGAAGAGCTTTGCATGGGTAATTCCAAAAGTAGATTCCTAAGTTCCAGAATAAAATTAGTCTTCCAAGTAGATAAATTCTCAGCCTCCACATACACAAGCCCTAAGAAGTTTTATTTTTTCTAAAGAAAAGCATTTCAGAGATTTTACTATTTTGGTCTGCTCTATACAAAGCAAGACCTGAGAAAAGTTCAAGAGAAACCTTCTCAGTGCCAGTCTACTTTCACTAAGCACATGCATGAGGGCCTCAGCACCACATTTGTGTATTGCAGCAGTCAGCACATGGAACCCAGCAGAGGAAAGGCTGCGTGCCTTCTCTTTCTTTTGGATTGAGTAGCAAGAGAGGTAGGACTAAACAGAGATCAACTGCCTTGTTCTTCCACATGGCAACTTGGTGTTCTCCCAGCTCAAGGTGTCTGGGCACAGATTTAACCAGACTTAATTCCACCCTATGGCAAAGCCCAGCTGGTGTGTTACACCCTGCTACGTGGTGAGTGCCTGTGAATGAAGCACATGTGCCAGGCTAAGGGAGTAGGAACTAGATTCAATCCTGTTACTCAGAGTGTTTCATCTCATTGCCACCAACACTGTATTTATGCTCAGAAGAGTGATGACTAATTCAGGCATTCTACTAGTCAAGGCTGCCAAATCCTGCTCAGTTAACAGAGAGAAAAAAATAGCAGTGTCTAAGCAAAACAGACAACCTGGGTCTAATCTGGTATTTTGAGCCTGGCTGAAGAGAAAGCTGTGACAGGGAAGGCCTGAGCAACAGGGGCAGTGGTACTACTTGCTTCCACTTTACTCACAGCTATTATGACACTCTTTCATTACTCCTGATGGAGTTGACAGCACAGCGGTCTGTCAGAATAAAATCTTAAATGTTTCTACTCCTGTTTTCCCTTGTGATGTAAAAGAGAAGCTACTTTTTGACTGCAGCATGAATGTTATTTGCCATGGTTCAGCAGAGTGTCTTTACCATTGTCATGCATTGATGTTCTGTTTACTTAGTGTATATGTGCTATAATGCTATACTTGTAGTACACTAAAAGAATAATACATAGAAATAAAAAAAGTAAAAGACTCAACACTCTGTCAGGCTACAACACTCTGACAAACCAGAACAAATCTCACCTAAATTTAGCAGTATATAAACCAGGTATCTATATCAATATCAAGGCCTTACTCAAGTTTCTATTTTGAATACCTGCATGTCTAAGTGGAAAGACTTCACCATATGCATGTGCCTAGAATCAATTCCAATTAGTTTAATTTTTTTTTTCCTATGGCAACATTCACATTATTTTAAATTGGCTACTTAGTCTCTACAAGCTTCAATAGCTGAATTGTGTTTAAACTTACCAGCTGGAATTTAAACCTTCTGTGAGAAAGGTCTACACTGGGATACATTATTTGCAATTCTTATGTATCTGATACAGAAGCATAATAAATTCATTCTTTTTCTCCCTCCCTTTTTCTTTTTCTCCTTCAGATTATTTTCTTTCATATTGGAATAACAGTTTTGGGTTTTTTTTAATTTTAGAACAGAAAAAACACATTTAAGTTTCTATTTTTAGAAAATAAAGTTTCGTTATATCAAAGAACCAGAATCTTAATTTAGAAATGTATAGGTCTATTTTGACCTATTTTCATTTGAGATATTACTACTATGTTCAAATTGGTCAAGAATTCATAAATTTCCTGCTTTTCTCCTTCCTCCTCCCCTCAAACACCATCACTTCAGTGAAAAAAATATTGCCCAGCTTTGTGATGTTTTCACTGTCAGAAGGCATAGTTATGGTCTACATCTCAATGAAAAGCAGAATCATCTTGCAAACTGCCAGCTTTCTGCACCAACAAAGGCTTAGGGAAGGATGGAGTTATATGAAATTCAGCAAACCCACTGGATAAACGTGGCCAGAGTCTTCTATTTGTGGAAGGCAAGACAGGAGAATAGGCAATAACTTCCACACATGTTCTTGATGCTTTTCAACATACACACAATCAGTCAGTGTGTTTCTTTTGACAGGCACTTAGCAAAAAATGACCCTCCAAACACAGTAAATGACACAGTTTTTTGTCACACTTCTTCAGGCATTTGAAAGCTCCAGTGATGTACAGATGTGCCTGTGCTTGGCAGGGCTGAGCAGCTTGGCAACACCATCAGCATCCACAAACTAGATATTCCTGGACTTGCTCCATGTAAGTAGTTCCACTGCGAATCATGTTTTCAAAATACTTCCAGCATATATAAAACAATCACCTGATGAAATACTGATTCATTCTTATAAAAGAAGGAGCTGGCTCCACCATTTCCATCTCTCAGCTGAAGTACCTCTGGGGTTTAAAGTCAGGATTGCCTACCTGATCTCTCTCTCTGACTCTGACTTGCATTCTCCAGGAGGACAGGGATAGCCCCCTGATAGAGCAGGCAAAAGCTACTGGCCAGGGTATTCACCTTGGAAATGGGAAGGATGGTTTTATGTCCCCAAAGCAAAGAAGAAGAGGACACCTGGCACAAATGTTGGTTGTGGGGTGCAATGGCAGAGTTCAGAGGGAAAAAAGTACAGCCCTGCTTATCTCCATAAAAAAGTTTTTCACGGAAAGAATAATAAAGTACTGGAACGGTCTGCCTAGGGAGGTGGTGGAATCACCATCCCTGGATGTGTTTAAAAAAAAGACTGGGCATGGCACTCAGTGCCACAATCTAGTTGAGGTCTTAGGGCATGGGTTGGACTCAATGATCTTATAGATCTCTTCCAACCAAGTCATTCTGTGATTCTGTGAAAAGGCTTTTGGGAAGTCCTAAGATGTGGCATTTGGGTGGATAAAGTTACACTTTTGCAGCTCTCCCAGGCGACAGGACAGAAGTCTGGGATGAAACTCCACGTCATCCTGTTATCTGGCTCCCAGGTCAGAGCACTGTGTGTTTCTGACTGCTGACTTTCACAATGCTTTGTGTAAGGAGACCAAGTGCATTGTTCTGCATTGACAATCTACTCTGAAGGACACTGTCCATGAATCAGGACTGGACACACTGTACACAAGGAAATTTTTATCTCTTACAAACCGTGAGGTAAGAATTTCAGAATCACTTAGAAAACTGAATTTATATAGACACACATCATGCCTTACATCTATCCACAGACTTTTGTTCTGTTCAGTAAATTAAATTTTACTGAGAAGCAAAAGAGCAAACCCAATACTGCGTTACACTCAGAAGCATTTTCATCAGATTCTGAACTTTGCTGCATAAGTGGCTGATTTGAGTAGATACACTTCAGGAAAAACATTCCTATGGCTTAGCACATACCTTGATTCATCAGAACCAGGCTTCCAGCCAGCAGGGCCACACAGTTGGTAGGTTGGTGGTTGTGAAGGTACTGGAAGCCCCATCCACGTCTGTATGATGTTTCGTACATATATCCTGAGGCATTGGCAATTACTTCAAGAAATCTCTCCTGTTGAATCTTGCTAAGGTAGCTGTACAAGAAGTCATACGCAGTGGCAAAACCAACCAAGGAGTGAGCAAGAGGGACCTCATCCCAGGGGGCATCCTTCACTAGCCTGTCAAGAAAGAAAGATGTCAATTAATTGAATTTTGCCTACTTAGATTCCCCTCTCACTGTGATATATATATGACTTAAAGTCTCCAAACTTAGGCAATTAATGTTGAATTTTAACACAGTAGTAAGCTACTTACCAAATCTTGAAACCATTTTTTCCTATCCTAAATATGGGCAATATTAACCTTCAAAGCTCAGAAGCTATATTGGAAAGATAAGTTGCTAAATATTAGAAAAATGTTTGAAATATTCTGGGTTTTGCCAAGAGAAGGGCAGAATACTGATTGTACAGAAATGGAATCTATTCATCTGAAGGAAGATTCATGTAATTTTTGTGATAAAGTAATATGACATGATTTATACTCCTCCAACCTCCTGTAACAAATCTTTTTTCTTTTCCAAAGGAATCAGTTGATGATAAATGGTGCCTATGGGACTAAAGGTGTCTTTAAAGCAAGTATAATAAAATAACTCACAGTGCTGTTTCTTCATGTCCCAAATGCGTTCAGGGACAAAAGCAGAGAAGATGAAATGTACTCTGACTACAGTTCAAACTAACATACTTAATAAGCACTGGGGTTTTTTTAATGCTAAGATAGAAAAGAAGTAAAATGCTGTCAATGCTCAAAATTGTTTTCTAGGAACTACTCACTTGTATCCAATGGTTACGCTGAACTTAGCAAATTTACACCAAGAAAATTCATAATATAGGTAGTATGGAAAAACTATTCCTCTTAAATCAAGCATCCATTGTGTATCAAAGACTTTAGTTTTGCAGTACTTACAGTAGTTCCAGGCCATGGTTCTACAGAAAAGAAAATGTGAAGGAATGCATAGTGAAAATAAACTTTTATAAACTGAAAAATCATCAGTTGTTCTCCTCTTTCACTTTTTTTTGCACTATATTTTTTATTACAGAAATGAATTTAAATTGTTGAGATGAGTGTTTTATTACAATCAGTAGAAAAGGTGCTGTGCTTCTGAAGGCACACACAGTCCAGCTTCAACTATTCTATGACTCTACAAATATGATTTCATCTTTGTTTGTGTAAGCAGCAGTGTGAACAGATGAGAAAAAATCCCAAAAGAGTAAGATAAAACAAAAAAAAAAGTCTGCTACAGAAACATTTATTGGCATTCCAAAAGCATTAAGAAACCATGTAGAAATTATGAGCATCAGCCTAAGACACTGCAATGATGGTAAATGACATCATGTGCAAGTGAGAAAAAATGACCTTTAATTTTTATTTCTGCATATTTAACATCATTGGAAGAACTCAAAATTTGTCACATTCATACTTTCTTCCACGTAAGGAAACTCTCTGTATGCTTTTTGATTAGCTGAATTTCCAACACTTTAAACTGTTCTTCTTCTCTCAGCTTTGATACCATCTTCTGCTTGCAGTGAAGTTAAACATTCTTTTTTCCTTTTTTAAAAATGAATATTTGTCTCACAGATTTAAATGAGATATATCAATATGAGTAATCTGGCTATTTTTCAATCTCAATTATCTACTTCTGCTTTTTCATCTTTCCCTACAATTGAAAAAGCTCTTAAAATGTTGTTCATCCTATACATAAAACTAAAGTTCCATTCTATGCCAAGTATATGCATCACCCTGGCATCACAATTCCTGTCAGGAATCCTTTGAGACAGAAACATTCCTTTGATCAGCTGTATCATGAATTTTAACTTCTGAAGTATTTTTAGTTTTCACTAAACATTTGCATATTCAGAAATCAGAGTTCAAATGGGTATAGGAAATTTTACTTAAAAGGTATCTGCTTGGAACAATTACAAAGAGTTTGAGGATAAACTATACATCAGGGTGGAAGAAAAGAACAACAAAAGAATTTGAGCTAATTTAAAATATTTCATTCAAAGTTCAGTATCCTTTTAACAACACACAAGTTCCTAATTAGATTTTGCTTAAATCTTTTCTGCTTAAACCTGATCTTTACCTGACTTAATTTAAAATGGGATTTGCCAGTGGAACTGATTTATTGTAACTTTCACTATTAAGGTGTATGCTAACTTTATGTTTAGTTTCTAACAGAATACTGCATCAAATTCTACAGTGTAAGAGCATATAAAAAGTCTACATGGCACTGCTTCTGACAAAACAGAAGGTAGTTTTCTACATGGGAGGTGCTAAATTGAGAAGTTATAACTGCATTTAGGCTCCTGATCTCTTAAAAAAATACCCCAAAACAAACAAACAAACAAAACTCCCACAGTCTTTCAGTGTAAAAACCCTTATGTTAGGCACCCTAATCACACATACTGACAGTTACCCAGCTTGAGTTAGACAAGCAATTTTGTCATAATTTCCCTCAAATTACACTTCTGTACAGTTAAGTCTTGTATAAAATTTCACAGAGGAGATTCATACAAGTAACAGAGAAAAATTAAAGACAACGATTTAAGGATCTTAATTTCTAAACACACAAAGCCACAGTCAACATCTGTTCTTAAGGTGAAGCTTTTTTGAAGAAACAACTCTTTAGTTGCTATAAATCAGTGCACCCCCCTTAACTTAGAATCAAGGGAACCAAGCAATGCACACCAAACATGTGGAAAATGATTCACAAGAAGAATGGTCAAGTGGTAAGCATTACATGGTTTTTGTATCTAAATTATGTTCTCATTTTTCAAATGCATCTCCCAGTGTCAGACTTGGTAAATAGCCTGGCTGATAAACTGTGAGAAAGCGCAGAGCCACAGGCATGCACTGAATGCACATGAAAAAAGTGTTTTCAGGGCTAACTGTTAACTACTAAGAAAAGTGGTATGTATTTATAAAAAGATAGGTAAAAACAAGCCAACACTTTGTCCTGTACAACAAGCTATTTTCTAAGCCACTCAAGACTAAAACTTAACATCAGAGAGCATGAACTTCAGCTTCACAATTAACTGTGTCTGACGACAGCAAGTAACCTTTACCTCAAGGCTGCATTAGCCTCGTTAGGGTTTAAAGGCATCAGATGTTACAAAAACAAACAAACAAAAAAAATCCAAAGTAAATAAAAATATCTATAATGGATTCTTTAATGTAGAACAACTACTTAGTTGCAGACATATGCACTTTGAGCAAAGGCAACTGTTCCAAAAATTCTAATACATATTTTAAATTCTAAAACATAAAGGCACCCCTACAATACCTTTTTATACTTATATTTCTGTATCTGTAGGTATATTTGGAAGAGGTGCCTATCTGGAAGCTTGAGAAGCTTTATGAAAGAGCAAAAAGTGCTGAAGAGGTTTGCTACCTCATGACCACACTCCATAAACATGCAAAGCCGTATGCATTGTTCTGCACAAAAAAACCTGCTGTCTGGACAAATCCTGTGAATGGCACAGGATAAATACATGCTTAGGGTGTTCTTTTAAGTTTTGTTCATCTCTGTCATATAAAATATTTTTGTTACTTTATTTTAAACATTTAGAGTTTGATGTAAAGATCTCTTTACTTCTCTTAGAGAAGTAAAGAGATCATGGATAAGGCTGGAATTATGGATAAGTAGTATGGCTTTATTACATACGTTGAGAATTTTAGCATGGTGCAATGTGGTTTATCTGTTTTAGATCTGCCACCTTCTACAATGAACAATGACTCTGAAGAGGGAGAATTAAGACCCTTTTTTCCAGTGATCAATTTACAGCACTAAGAACCATCATGCATGCAAAGCATTTGTTCTATGTGCACACAGCACCTTCCTTAAATGCAATTCCAAGCTCTAAATAGGTACACCATTTGCATAAAATTTTGGATGGAAAGTAAAAACCACTATCACCAACAAAGCCAAGATCACTACAACCTCTCGATTTCTTGACAATATTCCTGATGCTACTACTGTCTCTTCTCTCAGTAGAAAGGTGTTTCTGTAATTTCTCACTACTCACTACTAAATAACTACTTCCTTACCAGAAAGTAGGGTCACCTGGGTTGGGGCAATCCCAGACATGAGTACAGACTGGGAGAAAAATTCACTGAGAACAGCCCTACAGAGGTGGATTTTGGGGTTCAGGTGGATGAAAAGCTGGACATGACCCAGTGATGTGCAGCCCAATTGCCCTGGACTCATGGAAAGCAGTGAGAGCAGCAGGGTGAAGGAGGGGATTCTGCTCCTCTAGTCCACCGTGGTGAGACCTGGAGTGCTGCAAACTGCTCCGGGGTCCTCACTGTAAGAAGGACTTGGACCTGTTGGAATGAGTCCAGAGGAGGCCACAAAGATTCTCAGAGGGCTGGAGCACCTCTCCTGTGCAGACAGGTTGAGAGAGATAGGGGTGTTCAGCCTGGAAAAGAGAAGCCTCCAGGGAGACCTCAGAGAAACCTAGTACCTGAAGGGGGGCTTTTAAAAAAAAGAGAGGTTTTGGCATGGGCAGATAGTGATAAGACATGAGGGAATGGTTTTAAACTAAAAAAGGAGAGATTTAATTGTTAGGAACAAACTCTTGGCTATGAGGGTGGGGAGGCACTGGTACAGGTTGCGCAGAGAAGCTGTGCATGCCCCAAACCTGGAAGTGTTCAAGGGCAGGCTGGATTGGGCTTTCAGCAACCTTATCTAGTCCAAGGTGTCCCTGCCCAGTGCAAGGGTTTTGGAACTGGATGATCTTTAAGGTCCTCTCCAACCCAAACAATTCTATGTTTCTACGAATCTATTAGCATTTCTCTCAGAAATACAGGCCAGGAGGGAAAAACCACTGCCTGACCAGTTCAAGGCAGGATTTAAATCAAACTCTACTTCCTTGATCATGACCTGTGGGACATTTAGAGTCATCTTTCCTTCACTGTGTATCCAGTTCTTAAAAACAAATTGAAGTAAACAGGAAAATAATTATCTTTAATCTGAGATATAGAATACCCTTCCAAGCAGTGCAAGATCTGATTTTTGGCCTCTAGGTCAACAACTAACATGGTATCAGTGCATGCAAAATGAAGAATTAAGCACATCTTAACACATGCATTACACAAGTAATCCACATCCTGAATTTTATGCTCCAAACTTTCCCATGACAGATTACTGCAGCATAACTCCTGGAGGTGGAGACTGAAGGAAGGATGCCAGCACTCCCTCCTCAGTACTGAAATTCTCAATCTCACTAGGTGTATGCAAAGGAAACGAGTGATGGACTCTTCAAATGGCTTACAGGTGAAAATTAGTTCTAAGACAGCCCTGCAGTGCATTTTGATGCCATCTACCTCAGACATGGTAGCCAGCTGAGAGCATTGCTGAGTTTAATGCACACTAAATGTCAAGTGTGGATGCAAATGAGGCATGTAATGGGCCCTTAATCACTTGTGTGATTGTACAGCCTTCCCAATGCCAAGGGCAATGCCTTGGCACTCTTGCTATTGTTCTGACCCAATTCTTAGGGAAAAAGATACAGTTTCAAACCTTCCATCATGCAAGAAAGAAATATTCTTCGGTGGCTAGACAAAGCATATATATCGGGGGGAGCACACATGCCAAAGGGAACGAGACCACCAACATTTACTTTATAAACCAGACCAAATCTTATAAATTTTTCTCACAAAGTCTCCAAAACAAAGTATTTTCTTGTGCTCAAATGGAATATTTTCTTAATAAATGGAGCAATATTCTACAGTTGCCATTTTGGGAAGAAAAAAGAAGACTTTGAAAAAAAATCCAACCTCTCAGCTTTCACTCTTTCCACATTTTTCTGGTTGGCTGCCAAAACAAAAACGCTATTATTTGCCCAGCCTTAGTGTATGGTCCTTTGCAACAACAAAAACGTAAGAATAAAAAACATACTTGAAAAACTGATGATTTATGTTTCTGGTGTCTAAGGTAAAACAGGTTTGCCCCTCTCTCTCTACCAGTCATGTTCCAGCAGCAGCCAATCTCACATGCTTGTTGTGTTCATTGCAGCTCAGTTGACAGGAAAAAAGGCAAGGAGTGGTTAAATGTTAAAGGCTACATTCATGTCAGTATGGCAAAAAAAAAAGGCAACATATAGACAGGAGATTTAAGAGCTTACAATAAAAATAGAGTTGTATTGCTTAGGGGAGGAAAACTTTAGTTCCTTAAAAATCTTAATCTGCTTTTTAACCTCTTTGCCTCTGTTTCCTCATAGGTCTATGATCATCATTCTGATGCTTTTCAAGCTTCTTTTCGGTCTCTCATTTTTGGCTTTGATCACAAGAGAGTCCTCCTCATGCAGGGCTTGCTTTTAGCATCCCACATGATGCTTCTCTGTTGACACATTAATAAACTAGAATTGACTCTGTTTTAGTTGTTCTCAGTGTCATATTAAGCAGACACAGAAATTTATTTATGTTTTATTATTTCAAGAGATTACCTCTGGCTCTTGTTTTAGCAAATTTTTATACCAGTCATGCCATGAAGTGAGCTCCCTGTAGATACCACAGAACTTCAGCACCTTCACACAACTTCAGATAAATTCAGTAATTTATCTCCTATATCAATTTAAAACCAAGGTATTAAAGAAGCTCTCCAAAATCCAGCTGGCCATTTAATTTCACAGACATGCACAATTTCTGTTTTTTTATACACTACATATGTAGAAGATAAAAACAGCATAATGGTTTGATATTTCACTTACTAACATAATATATAGTCCAGGGATGCCTGAAGTGGTTACATAAAAACAGAGACTAGATAGGAATAAGGGAATAAAGGTAGATATTTGAAAGGCCTTCAAAGGTACACCCTGGGCAGAGGCTACTGCCCAAGTGGATCCTAAGACAGACCACAGATCATGAGTTCTTCAGACTTTTCTAAGTTTGGTTCATTTGCATATCAGGGTTAATTCTCCAATTAAAGCTTCAGTTAATGATGTAATTTCCCCAAGCTTGCTTCCCTCTTTAGAGGGTTTTGGTTTACACTTTTTAGGCCTAGGATGGTCTGAGTGTCCTTGGAGAGCAGGCCTGGAGAGGCTTTGTTATGTCTACCTCGCATGAGAGAGCAGAAGTTAGCAGGCTACAGGAAATTTCAGAGTAACACACCAGGCAGTACAGGATTGAAAAAATGTAAAAGTGAAAACCCAAGGCATCACCAGATACCAAATTCATCCTCCTACCCTTCCTTTTCTTTTTCTCCCTCTCTGTAGGAGACAGTGTATCAGCATCCCCCAAGCTTCTTTTATACTAAATTTTATTCCACAGTTTTATAAAGCCCCCCGAAGTTTTCTTTGAATGTGACTGCTGGTTGATTATTGGGAGTCAAACAGATGTTATAAATTTCTGGTGTCAGCACAGAGATTTTCTTTATTTCAACTAGGCATATATGAATTTATTTCAGTTAAATGATTATCCACACATCTAATTATTTACATGTATCTATTTTACTTTGTAATCTGTACTGGTCAACATCTAGGACTGTCTGCATACTAACAGCAAGGGTCCTATATGATGCTCTAATACTTTTTAATAAACAGTGAGTAACAGAAGGCTACATGATGGCTAGTTTATAAGAAAGCAGCAGAAAGGTCACAGATTTGTAATTCCGAAGCCTCCTGTTAGCTTCTCCTTAGTTGCTGCTATTTCCCTGGAATGTCTGCATGTGCTTGACAGGAATTATCTTCCCTGTGAAACCCACAGAGCCGCCTTACTGTTAAATCCCACACCTTACTACACATTGGTAACATACTTGTCTTTAAAAACAGGACATCAACTATGTGCAAAAAAAAAAAAACCAACCCAAAACCAAACCACCAGAAATTTGTTTACGGCCACTGCAAATCGGAACGTCTCTCCTGCTGCAAGGAGGGTGCACCATTTGTGAACTCCCAAGGCATTTGTTTGTAAGGTGGGCTCAGTAAAGAAGAGAGATTTTTGCTGCTTTGTCCAAGACAGAGAATCTGAGGGAACTCTCATTTCTGCACAATGTGTGACTCTGATTACATCATCCCGCTCAGTGCGGGAACAGGACGAGCCAGCGGCATATGGAAAGAATCACGAGTACTGATCTCCTCAGCCAAAACGCCCTTCTGTGGGGAGTGCTCAAGGGGCCAGTCGGAGATAAAATGCCAGAAAACACATCAATATCCTCTGTTCCCTCTAAAAAAAGATAATATGGTTCAAACATAAGGACAAACTTTCCATAAGATTTTAGACAGTATCTAGATATCCAATCCATGGAAAACCAAGGGGTTTATTTAATATCAGCTTTTAATTTTTACAGGCAAAACCATTAACGCTCATCTGTTTTAACTAAAATATTAATGTACGTTTGTTTGCTGTCGCTAGTCTCCAAAACAGTGTCGTTCCCATATTATTTTGGGTCATTGTTATAGTTAGCTATTACCCAGTGCCCCTCTGTTTATTTTAAAATGTAAACCTGCTCCAGGATGTAGCCATTAGGGATGCTCTGCTAATGAGCAGCATGCCTATCAACATGGGTTGTTATGACAAACGGCTCAACCTCTGTTAGTTGAGATAAATGGGAACTCAGTTAAGGGTGTACTTTAATATGTGACATAAAATTACTATTTTAATAGATGAGAAAGGACAAGAGTTCTTACTTACATGCCCCTTCCATGTATATATCAATTACCAGTAGACTTTCTCATAATTGTATCCGGGGATGCTGAATCATATTTGGACTATTGAGGATTCCACTAATGTAAAGAAGAAATTTAGAATGTCAGTCTCCTTAATCTCCTAGCATTCTGAAACAAATAACCAGTGATATTTTAAATCATATTTCTTTCATTTAACTACTGCACATGTTAAAAACATACACTTTTGTTTCCTCATAAGGCTTAAATTTTACTTAACACTGCCACAAAATTTAGAGGAAACTCATGAATTTGAATTTCTTTTTTTTTTTTTTTAATTCTAAAGCTATCTTGGAATCAATACCACGACAGCAGAAATCAAAAGAAATCCAAATTATACTTCCAAAAGAATCAAGCTGCCAATGCCAGATTTAATGTCAATGAATCTGCCAGTGATTAAATGGACATTTTTCCAGAAAATTTACATGTCAGTCTTGGCACCTACATTATTGAGGAGGTCTAAGGAGAGGCCTGTTTTACTTACCTTACTGATACCTCTTTGGAAAAGGCCTCTTTACTGATGAAATAAGGAGTTCTGGCAGATGACTCTCCTAACATTCAAGGCTCCAAAGTCAGGCAACATCATGGCTGCTCCTTCTTTCCACCCTCCTGATCAGAACACATCTGCCCTCAAATTATTTAATAAGGGCAACACTCATAATATATCACCCTCAATTGTATTTTCCTGAAGTCTGAGGAAAACCAAACATGCCTAGATAGACTGGACAAAAAATTTCACCACTGTGACACTGCCTGAATAGCTCATATAACAGCCACTACTCCTGTCTTATCCTAAGAGGAGAAGTGCGTGCAGTAACATTTTTCGGTACTTTTGAATTTCTCAGGAGAAACAGATTTACATAATCTGTCTGCCCACTCCTTCAGCCTCTGAACCTGCTAGCCTATTTGAGCAAAGCCAGACAAAGTGCAGTACATGCCTCAGAGATGTCACATTCCTGCTTTTCTGAAAACCACTGCTGGACAGGGGAGAGAGATCTATATTACTGCCATCACTGATGGGACTATAGTGTAAACTCCATGCCGACAGCATGGACAGACATAAGACTTATTCAGACATAAGTTCTCAGGGGGAAAACAAAAATGGAAACCAGATCCATGTTTCTGTCACAGCACTTGAAGAGCTGGCCAGCTGGAGGTTATACAAAGGGCAGCTTAGCCCACCTCTATCGCCTATGTTTACGATTTCCTTCTTCCGCACTTCCACTACTACTAGAGCACATTGCAGCCACTTCTCTTGCAAAGCTGAGAACCCTTATTAAACCTTGACTGATTGCTGAACAGGATGTCTACATCAGAAGGGAAAGAGGGGAAAAGTATGGCTTCTTTTTCACCAAGGTAATCCAAGATACTTGCTTGAGAAAAAACAGTAGTTTGAGGCAGGCAAATAACATCAAAGCCAAGTGGAAATGGGATATCTGCTTGGTTCTGATTAGTATCTGGTCAGCTGGGACAAAGGAGAGCACTATAACAAGGGACAGAACAACCACAATTAATCCAGGGCAGGAATCACAGGACCTTAAATAAGGTTGAGACGGAGAGTGAGATGTAGGAAACTGAAAAAACCAGACACAAACAAGTTCTACTCGAAATAATGCTTCCCCCTCTTTCTCATTTCATTAAAACAGACGGCCATGTAACTATACACTACCCAAAACAGGTTAAGAAAGAGTGTGAACAATGAAACTAAGGAGGAAGGTGTTGACTTTGGAGCAGTCTGTCTCCTATTGGAGATGGTCACACATCCTTAGATTCACCTCTGTAAGCTATATCCCTCTGTCAATGTGCCAGGAGAAACACACAGTCTCCAGAGCTAAGGCTGAAGCTTTGCATTGCTATGCTTCAGTGGAAGATTTCAGAAATTACTACCACTGCTGAGACAATGCTTTCCTTCCCAAATCCCACACGTCCTCTCTTCTGTGACATGCAGGAATATATGGCCAGTGTGTCCCTTCTGTCTCCCATCACTTCTTTGCTCTAGCTCATGTATTTCCGTGGCATTCACCATTTTAATTCTTAGTGTAGGGGACCCCGAACACTGTAATGCCTTTTCAATCATGCCCATCAGGAGGATATAGATCCCAAGTTGTGCTCGCTCAAATCCAGTGTAATCCCAATGATGATCCACAGAAGGATAACATATATAGGACACTACTAGTTGGTTACTAGAAGGTAAGTAGTTTGAGCAATGAATACTGCTTGAACAGCTGATGCTTCTCTTTCTGTGTTGACCTGAATCTTGGCTCACACTTCTGCTGAGTTGCTGCCACCACAGAGCTGTAGAACAGCAGCTATGACAGAAGGGAGCAGTGCCCCATCCAGCTCCCTTCTCATTGCCCTGGGGCAGAAGCCACTGTCCTGGTAAAGCCCACATTCCCATCCTCTGACCTGTTCACAGTGACAGAAATCCTGGACCACAGTCTGCAAGGTGCACCAAGTGGCAGCTGTTGTGGGGAGGTAAGGGGAATGTGTCTGCCTGAGCAAAAAAAAGGAGATAAATTGCAGGAGGATATTAAAAGGACGAGACCTTAGGGTCTCAACTCTAGAATCACTACTACAATTAGAACATTAGCTTCTGTCCCCATAGAAAGGATGCAGAGAAGACTGAGTTAACTCGTAGGATGACGACTCACATCCAGGGGAAGTTAATCCAGGAGGTGGTCATCAAAAGTCCAGTTACTTGGGCAGTTCCAGTAATCATATGGACAAATGTCAAACTGTCATGTCCTAGTATGTCTTAAGGACAGACCCAACAACTATGAGGCCACGCGAAGTTCAAATCTGAACTAAAGCTCAGACAGATGTTAGAGCACACTGCAGAAACCCAAGAGTGTCATTTTTACTTACACCTAATTATACCTTTTTCATAAGTCTCCCTTTTCTCAGTTCTTCCTAAGGAAGAATTACCCAAAAGATGCGTATGGATCTGGGGAAAAAAGAATTTTAGAAGTGGCACTTTTAGCACTTCTTGCCACAAACCGGACATGTGTGAAACTCTTCCTTCCGACTGAGAGTAGGATTAGATTTTTTTTTTTTTTTTTAACAGAAAATAGGCTGGTGCACAAAGAGTCATGCTCCTTTCCGTGTCAACTTTCAAGAAGGTAAGTCCAGTGAAGGTGAAGAGCTGTGTGTCACTGCTGGTCGAGATGAGGGTAAATGCATTCAGCAAGTTAGTCACTGTTAAAATTAATATTAGTACAACTGACATAATTTAAGCAATTCACTCATCCACTCACTCCTCCAGCCGTAAGCAGTTTATACAATAAAAACAACTTAAAAAAAAAAGAAGACAAAAATCTACCAACTAGGCTGAGCCGCCATCCTCTCCATGTAATCCTTGGCCATATTGATGGCCTCCATGTTCTCAGGGTAGAGCACACAGAACATTGCCAGGGCGCCCAGGTTGTTGCCATAAATTTCATTCCAGCGAGCGCTGAACTCCTTTGGGTCCCAGGGAGGAAGGTACTCCAGGGGGCTGGACAGCATGGTTTGCACTGCTTCAATCAGACGAGCCGCAATGTGCTGGTGTGTGGTGCCGGCCTGGAGCCGCAGAGTCTCCACGTCCCCCTTGGAGAAGTAGAGCATGGGGTAGCTGTCATAGTTGGCATTGACAAAAGGAACCATCGCGTCCTGCTCCTCCCTGGCGCCGCAGGCAAAGGCAAAGCAAACCGCCTGTATGAAAAACACACTTGGGGCTCCCCGTGTGTGAGTACTCATTGTGGCATCCGATCTCCAGGTCTCAGTGGCAGCCAAACCATCTTTGAAATGTCCTGTGGTAGATGGACATGAAACAATGGGTTAGAAAATCAATCTGTGAGACACTAATTCAGGAAATTCAGGTTCAGATGGAATCATATTTCCGACAAATATCTGTCTCTAGGAAATATGATTCCATCTAAAGAACCCCGTGTATTGTCCAGGTGACTTTCAAATAATTTCTCTATGAATACTTCAGCTGAAACATCTACTGAGCAGTTCATCTGAGAGGAAAAGCTGTACACTTTGAAGAAAGCCCCTTCCTTCCCACACTTTTCTCTCTAGTAGCTGATACCAGCTGAAGAGACACAACAACAGCTCTTTTACTCAAGATTTCAAATAATGCAAGGGTGCCTAATATGAAGCAGCGCTGACTGTACTGGCAAGAAGGGAAGGGTGGGAAGGGAGGAGGAAGGCAGAGAGCCAGGGGCCTGGCAGCAGCCAAGCCTGCGTGCTGCCTTGGCTGATGTTAGCAGCTGGAGAGGGAAAGATGAGGAATGCTGGAGGTTTGCGCCGGGGTCACTTTATACAGCGCTTAAGGCCCCCGGTTCTGACGTGTCCTCATTTTAAAAAAAAGAAAAAAAAGAGCGAGTCAGGAGTCAAAAAGGGAAACAGTAAGTGGCAGGGTCTTAGAAAAACAGCTGAAATACTTTGCCTTCCAGGCATTTAGGGGTTTGCATGATTAGTATTTTTTTCCAAGGGGCTTTCCATTTTACATGTCGAGATTTACTGCCAGTTACCAAGAAGGCTGAACATTGAATTAAAGTTCATATTCTTCTACTTACATGACTTCTTGAAATGTGCTCAAATGGGAAATCTATGCAGAGGTAAATGCACCTATTTAAACATAGTAAGTTACTTTGTAGAAATTACCAACTATCTGGCCTAAAGTCACAGATAAAACATGGCCAAGATCTCCCTGAGGGAAGGCAGCAAATTCCTAGAATTCTTATGAGGGAAAAGGTTACGGAAAGCAGGCTCAAGTGAAACAGTTTTGTGTAAATAATGAACAGTAGTTTTCAATTATTAAAAGGAGAAATAGAAGGAAAGAAAACCTAAAAACAGATACAGTTTTTTGTCCCATGGAAAACCTGTTTCATAGGATTCAGTCATAAAACTTGTAGGAAGTTAAAGTACAAAGCAACCTTTTACTTCTCCCCACAGGCCCCTATTCCATAGCCAAGATTTTCTAAAAGAAAATGAGGCTGCTAAAACCTTATTTAGAGACCCACAGCCTGTTTCAACAAAGTCATTAATATGAGAAAACTTTGACAGACAAGGACCCTTCATGACTACTGGGTGCCCAGACCCTCTAGATTTTTGTGCTCAGCTCCTAAAATTAATTTGGGAGCAAACATCTTTGGCCAAGAAATACATCATTTTTGGGCATTCCTACCTAGAGCACAAATAATATTGCACCTTGTAACTGCTTAAATTTATCTATTACAGCGAGCAGCACGATTGCTTAAACGGAGCACAATGGAAGATGACATTTTTATAGTATTTTAATGCATTTTGCAAGTACATTTTGCTGTCTTTTGGATGCAAACCAATTGTTACAGGACACATTAGCACAAGAGTATTTGGTAACACTTTTACTACATCTACATAGTCTCTCACCATATACACACACGCAAAAAGACACATGCACCATAGTTTATCCAGACATACTCAAATCCACTTGTATTCTTCTCTATAATGAAGGAAACTATACAAGAGTATATTTTGACAAGAAGGAGGTAAAAACCAGCCAAACCAATTCATTATGGATGAAACATGATGTCATATTTTTAATTGATGAAAAAACTGCTTTGTCATAATAATAAAAAAACCCACAATATTTTTTTAAAGCCTCTGTGATCCTTTAGAGCTGTGGGCAGAGGAAAGAACCTAAAAAATAACAAAAATAAAAGATAAAAATGCTTGTAGCTTTTTCTGTGTGAACCACATATTGAAAAAGTTTCCTGGCCTACACAAACGGAAAAAAATCCCAGTTAGCAGAAAGGACTTCATGCAGTCTTTCCTTTGATTTGATTCCTGTAAGTACTTCTGCACATCAGTGAGAATTAAGAATATGCATAAATTTAGAGATGGTTTTAAGAGTTCCCTAAATTAAAATATTTCTGACCAACAGTTAGGGAATATACAGTAAGGCTTCCCAGAACTCCTCCTTTTCAAATCTGAACACACATTTCCTAGCATTACACCACCATCAAACACATCCAGGGTTGCCAAAAAGTCATACTCTTAAGTATTCACTAGCCTCCCTCATTTTCACCCTTCATTCATGTGCACATTTCACAGGGAAGGTAAACCCTTTTTTTTTACCTTTACATGAGAAGGTAAGCCCTTTTCTTTTACCTTCACACTGCACCACATTGTTTAGGCTAACAACAGAATAACTGGAAAACCAACCTATTCTATATTCATAAACAGCTAATTCAGAGTCAAGATCTGGAAGAAAGTCAACAGGCAGTGACAAAAGCAGGAGTACAAAATCATTTATTCTTGGTTAAATTACACTGACACCCTTCCCATGATATGAAGACAATAACTCACAGCAGCCACAAGTCAGTAAGGACAGAGAGCCCTGTCCCATGCCTATGGGGGGCTCAGCCTGGTGTCACTGATGGATGGGAGGAGGCAGCTGGAAAGGAGTACACCTTCCTTTCCATGCAAGCCTCTGAACCCTGATTATCTGCATAGCTTAGGTGGATCTGTGCAAATAACTGTCCATATAAGCTCCAGCTCACCAGTTGTGAATGAACCTGCTACAAGTTTTCTTGATACATAAGGCTTGGAAGAACAGGAGTCTGGGCCTTCTGATCCTTTAACGTGCACTCACAATACCATTTTGTAAAGCTGAAGGAATTTCTTACTCTCATATTACACTGCATCATTACCAGGCACATCTTCCAAGAAAAACTTTGCCAAGCAACTCAACCTTTTCTAAAAACGAGGAGGGTTTTATTCAGTTGGGAAACCATGACCTGATAGAGTATTAAAAATTAAAAGAAGAATGAAGGATGCTTGCCCATGGAAGAAAATGCTAATATACAATATGCTTAGAAAATGTTGTCATTTAGTCCTAGACTGAAAGAGCTTTTTGCATGATTTCACCTCCACTGCCAGCAGAAACAAACAGTAAAAACCATCAATTATTCCAGAAAAAAACACCCAAAACAGATCAAATCTTAACTACTTTAGTTCTCCTCATCTGCATCAACTGGTAGATGTTTAGCTGTAGAAAAAAAAGAAGTATTGTAAAACTGAAACCACTAAATAAACTAAACATTGGTTTATACAGATAACTTTACCAAACAAATGATTTAAAAGAAAAGAGAGGTGCATTTACTCCTGCCACATGTGCACAGAAATGTTGCTTTATCAGTGAGAGCAGAGGAGGCAGAGAGGGGCAGAGGATGAGGGAGAGGAGATGATGGCAGTGTTAGAATCACCAGCTCGCACAGCTGACTGTCCTTGAAGCAATCTGACCTTCTTGTGGGTGATTAAATATCAAAATTGGGTAAAGAACTTGGCTTTCTGTAGTATCAGTTCTGAAGAGCTACTTGCTTTGTAGATGCTTTTTACTGAGACCACCCTTCTACCACTTCTCAAAAAGCAGAAGTTGCTGGTGTCTCTGCTGGCATCTCCCACGCTAGCCATGACCCACCTCTGACATGGGCATCTTGTCAACATTTACAGCCAGGAACAAAAAAGGTGGGATTTCAGGTGACTAAAACTTCCATGAGCTGGAGGCATTACAACACCACAGATTACTCAAGTTTCTGAATAAAAGATATTCCCAGAGCCCAGGGCTGGGACATGGACACATCAGACTCTTTGTCTTCTTTTGGGAAGCTATTATTTCCCACAAAGGCTACAGTTCTCATGATCGCTACCTGAGATACCTGAGAAACAAATGTTTGTGTAAGCAACGTGTTCAGATATTTAAAGGAAAATCTATTCCACCTTACTGACAAAAATCAAATCTTCAGGTTCAGTGTGCAGACTTTTACCTTAGATAATGACCTCTGAGTCAGCATGAACTTAAATTTCATAATTTCTTTGCACTTCAGAAATTATTGACTATGAAAATGAACTTTTCTTACTCAACTTTTTTCAATGCTTGTATTATTATAACATTCAGTTTCATTGTGAACAGTGTCACTACACTTTTGTCACAAATTACCTTACAAGAACTGGTATTAAAACTAAATTAAGCAATTCTAGCACCCAGGGCTAAAATGGGTAAGAAAGTAATAGATATTTTAACAATAAATGGTCAACCACCAGAAACAGCGGCTGTCCTACCAAAACTGTGAAATTAATGGGTAACATTGCAATGAGATATGTGGAATCTTGTTCTATTAAAAGGAGACGGATGTGCAACTTTTTGTCCCAACGCTGACAACTGCCAAAATGTAACACGAGGAGTGCTAGGTTAGATCACAGCAGAGAAAGGCAAACTTCTGCAGGAATTCCTTTTTTTTTGTACTTTGTCCAAATACCTGAAATATCTTTTCACACACATTGCAATTGACTCTGTTGCTGATGAGAGGAGCAGAATCTACAACATGGAACCTATCAGTTAGAAACTTTGATAACATTATATAATGGTAATGTTCTAAAATCAAGACAGTTCCACCAACTGAGGAGCTATTTTGTTCAAAAAAGTCAGAACAAAATCACAATCTAAATATTTTGCAAACATATTTAAAAATGGGAGAGCAATTAAGTCTTCTAACTGAATCCAAGAACATTTTAGTACTAAAAAATGCCGGGTAGGTCTGCAAAAACAGAGAGTTTAAAGGGTCAGGAGACTAATTCCCATATATATATTGCCATTTGGTTCTAGAGAAACATATCTGATACAGCATAACTGAGTGGCAGATGGAGCAGAACCAATAAAACGATAAGCTTACCTTTGTGCTGTAATAATCACAATGAATCTATTGACCAAATTCCCAAGCTGTACAGCTGAGACCCTTTCAAAGCTGTGGGGCAGGACACCAAGGCAGGAAACCTCCATGTCCCAAGAGTCAGGAGCAGTCAGAAGTCATTCACCCACTTTTTGGTTGGTGAGCTAAAACCAGTGACTGCCTGGCTTTCCAATAAAAATACTGGAAAGGTGTAAAAATCACTGCTTAAAACTTGAAAAATACCTATTACGACCTTAGCCACAAGGGGACATTACTTCATTTCTTCCTCTGATTTTTTCACTATAAAAAACATGCTACATCACAATTATATAATTTCAAAGGTATTTCAAAACTTGAATACTAAAATACCAAATATAATTCAGAATTACATCTGCCATAAATAAAGTATAGCTCAGGTACCCAGGTGTTTGTGTTGCACTTGTTCTGAAATGATCTGAAATACCTTAAAAGAAGTTTTGTATCAACTTTTATGTCTAACAGCTGTGCTATGAAAATCCTAATGGCAACCAGAAACAGCCAGTTCCTATAGAGATTATCAGTATATGACATCATGTCAGCAGTCAAGATTTAAACTTGTGTCTGTCCTTTGATCTAACACAAAATTAAATGGATCTGTCTAGAGCAGTACACAGCCGTGTCAGACCATAATTCCAGGAGAATGGAGGGATGCATTCATTCTCCACCAGGCTACAGGTAAGACATTATACTGCAAAATATTTTTAGAAGTTCACAGTAGGATGTGTAAGATGGCTGTAATGGTAGCTTCATCTATTAATTCCTTTCAGTTAAAAGCTTATTTATCTATTTTATCACTGTATATATAAATAAACAGGGCATACACTCTGAATACATAACCTTCTCTCTGCCTCAAGCAAAAACATGATTTAAATCATCTGCATATCCAAACCATAATTTGGAATTTTCTTCTATTTTATAATTTATCCTCCTGTAAAAATGCTTTCTCCGTAATTTTTTTGGTTGCACTAACACTAGCATTCCTGACCCTTACTGAGATCTTTTATCCCACGCTTCACTCTACAGAATGAGTAAGAAAGTAATTTTGATATCTAGAATCCTGCAGACGATCATTCCCAACCAGTACAAACATGCCTGTTAAGGCATCCACAGTCAGTGAATGAAAGCCTAGTCACTCTTACCATCAAAGGCTTAAACCTATAAGCTACCACAGAAAGACTTCCTCTACAACAGCAGCACTGTATCCTGTGCTGACATAATTTCAAAAGGCCATTTCAATAATCAAAATTAGGTTTTGTTTTTTACTCCAGAAATGCTTTCATCGATGTTAACGCCATAGGAAGGCAGTTTGAGACTTTTCATCTAGGCCAAGAGGATATACTCCCTACCTTTAAGGTCCTGAAGTCAATCAAACCACTCATCCACGTGTTTCACTGTTACAGCACGTAGGGCACCTCTGGGCCTTAGGAGTATGACAGTAAGAGGCACTTCAGAAACACAGAACAAAGGCTCCTGCACAATCTGGGCGGTGAAACAATATTCCTTTGGCAGCTACTGAGAAGTAACTTCTCCTCCTGGCCCTCCCAACAGAGACCCACTTGGGGTTGGTAAGGCTGTGAACCCTCTGGTGTGGGGTATTGGGAACTATGTTTAGGGTCTCCTCTGACAGCAGCCCCCAGCCCCAAGGCACAACCACCCGTCACAAGAAGGGAGCAAGGGAACAGAATGCCTGGGGCAGACTGGAGCCTCTGTGTAGATCCAGTGGTACAATCACGGAGCGCAGGAGGAACTGGAAAAACTTCATGTGGCAATAGCAATACCCAGGAGGCACAAATAAAGGACAGGAAAAAATAATCATACGTGCAAAAGGGGAAAGGTAATTACTGCTGTCTGAGTTCCTCCTTGTGCCCAATCCGCCCCAGGGAGTTGCATGCCATCCATCTTCCCTCATTTCTGAGGAAGCTGATTACAACACCAGAGACTTCTGATACCAAAACAAGTGTTTTCATTTCAGACTTTAACTTTTATCCTCTTTCCAACTAACTCTTCTTTGTTGGCTGTGGCCTTTACTCTTCCAAATACTTGTAAATATTTTAAGTCTCCTCATCTGCTGCTCTTGACTATGTATAATTAACAGTTTTAATATTCCCTGCTTATTGTTTTAATTATTCTTCATAAGATTGTCTTCAAGATGTTGTAAACAAATTATGTGACTCTGCTGGAGTTTTACAAGGCCAGTTCTCACTCTCTGTATATTTATATCTGTCTACAAACTTGAGTAGCTAAAGTTATCGAACATTTTTATTTGTAAAGCATTTTCACAGAACTTCATATTAATAGACAGGAATTCTAAAATGCACCATATCCTTCAGTTGTTATGGGGTCAAAACTCATTTTAATTATGTTTCCATATCCTGTTTATGACTCAGTGTTGCATACAAAACTGTATTAATACTTTGTTATTTTTATTGTTTTGGCTAGGGTAGAGTTAATTTTCTTCATAGTAGCTGGTACAGGGCTGTGTTTTGGATTTGTGCTAGCAACAGTGCTGATAATTTAGGGGCGTTTTAGTTACTGCTGAGCAACATTTATACAGGCAAGGACTTTTCTGCCTTTCCCCTGACCCCAACAGCAAAGGGGCCAAGGATGCACAAGGAGTTGGGAGGGGAGAGTCAGGACAGCTGATCCCAACTGACCACAGGGATATTCCACAACATATTATGTCATGCTTAGCATATAATATTGGGAAAGAAGAAGAAAGAGAGGCACGTTCAGAGTTGCAGAATTTGTCTTCCCAAGTAGCCATCATATGTGATGGAGCCTTGCTTTCCTGGGCATGGCTGAACACCTGCCTGCCCATGGGAAGTGCTGAATGAAATCTCTGTTTTCTGTGGCTTTTCGCTATTAAACTGACTGCATCTCAACCCAAGAGTCACTTTTATTCTTCCAATTCTCTGCCTCATCCCACTGAGGGGATTGAACAAGTTTCTGTGTGGGGCTGAGTTGCCAGTTGGGATTAAACCATGGCAATCATATATGTTAAATTATGGTGACAGCATACAAGAGCACCAGCAAAGTCCAAAGATGCTCATGTTAGTCAATTTATGAACCTAAGGAGTCTACAGTCTAAGCAATTTAAACCAACTCTTCCTTTTATATTATCTATAGATAATCTTAAGAGAGTGTGAGTGTGCAGATGCCAAATGTGTACTCACGCAGAAGAGCTACTGGTTCATTTGTTACATGATAGACATCACTGTGTTCGTAGAACTAAATTGTACCACTCTACCTGGTAGCTGCATTTTCCTACTGATGAGTATGTTGGTCATTATTATTGACACAATTCTGTTGATACCTCTGCTGCTATCTCATTATCTAGGGTTTCTCCACAGAGAGATAGAGTATACAGCTCCTCTCTCTCCCCATAGATACAATATACATTTTTTCAGGGTACAAACTTGGAGAGACAATAAAATGTATTGCCCTGGAGTTCCTTTGGGGCTATTATTGTCCTCAGTGCTCCCCAGAATACCCTTAAGAAAAGCCTTGATAAAAGTGATGATTACATTTTCAAGGACAGAAGCCTCAACTGCAGATGGAGTTAAACTGCTACATTATTCCTGCAAAAATGTAGGTACTCACAGTGTCCATGAGCCATCTGTGAGCAGGTGTCAACACAACCATTAAATTATGGGTTAATTTTGAAATTTAGAATCTAATGATCTCATTTCTGATTCTAAGTTGTGCAGGTATGGCTCTCATAGCAGAGGTGAAACCGGACAGACCATTTTGGTAAAAAGTGTGAAGAACTGTGATTACAAGGATATGATTAAGAGGCTTTAAAGGAACATGATACCCACAGAAATGCCTGTGAACAACTTTTCAAAATACTTTAACAACTTTAGGCAGCCATTTGATTAGAAAGTTGAAGGCAGCATACCAGGTTTATATAAAATGTTCAGCACTTTTAATATTTCTGATAAAAAACTCCACAAAATAAAATCATAAACCGTGGTGAAAGAACTTGTATGTCAAAATTATATTTCTCTTGTACTGAGATACAACACTTACCAGAGTCAAGTGACCAGGGTGCCTACAATCCTTTGCCTACTCTAAACAATGGTACTGCTAATTCCTCCTGCATACTCTGAGTCTAAGCAAGGGGAAAAACAGAAAGAAAGACCAAACAAAGGTAATTTCAGACTGTGTACATAGTAGTCACATTGTGCCCGTGCTTTCACACCTAACCATGTCCCAAGAGTGGATGAAAGTGTCATGCCAGCACCTGATGTGAGAAATTATTTCTAGTGCTCTGTCCTTCATGTGATTCCCAAAATGACCAGACGCCTTTGGTCAGCTCTCCATTACCAACACTTCACGTCTGCTAAACTTTTACTGACAAAGCTTTCATGAGAGAGATCTCTGGTGGCATTTGCTAAATTTCCTTTTTCCTAGCAGGCTTTTCTGCCCAGTTCTCACCCTCTCAATCTGCTCAAACTGCAGTGCACAAGTGTTTGGGGTTTTACTAATGCAGCACTGTTGCACCTCACCATATCCCAGCTGGGCTAAGAGACATCAGTACAAAGTTTGCCCATATAAACAGAAAACTGGCTCAGAGGGAGTCAAATGCAAAAACTATTAAATTATTTATATTAAGTATGTGGCTACAGTCTTGAACACAAACTGGCACTGTGGTTTAACAGCTTTAGGAGACTCTACTGCTGTAACTATGCTCTTCAATCTACCTCAGCTGAAAGGAGAGAGCAAAGAGGGTGAAAACAGCCAGGACAAACTTAGTACTACTGAGATACCATATTTACCAATTAAATACAACTTGCTCAGAAAAAATCCTAATCTCTTTCACTCGCCAGACACTTGGATTACCAAGTCTGAGCAAGAAAACAATGGTTACAGAAAGCTGTTTTTTTTCTTTATTTTTTGATTTCTTCAGCATTCCCCTCTCCCAACCCCTCCCGCCCCAAATGCTTTATTTCTTGCAAAATATCCAGGAACAATAGCAATAGTAACTAGATTTATTTCTGCTCATTGCTATAGTATTCTGTGGGTGCCAGATGTGCAAGTTTCCATACACAAGCCTAAGAATGTGACTGAATTTTAGTTAAATGCAATCACTTCTGAGAGAAGGGACACTTCAGTTTTATGGACAACTACCTCCTCATTTAACTCAAGTTTTCATTGCTCTGCTGGGTACGGATGGCTGTGACCATTTCTCTACTAGGATATAAACTTCTTATGTTCATTCACAACCCAACAGCTGCCTGGTGATATGAATGACTTTTTACCAGCACTGATCTAGGTTTTATTTGAATTCAGTTTTAAAAAAGCTTATGTACTTGGTGTAATTGTTCTTGAGGAAAAGAAACTGTATAAAGAAGAAAAAGAAATGAATCTTTAAAAAGTACCAAACCCCAGATGTCACTCTAAAACCAGCTTTCAGCTACTCCTTTTTACTTCTAATTGTATGCAACCTATAAAAAAATCACATCTAACATTTGGCCAGGTAATTAAATACATTATCCTCTCACCTGTAGTGCTGATATTTACTCAATATCTAGTTTCAATAGCTAATATACACTGCAATAAAAACTGAGCTTGCTTAGGCAACTAAAATCTATCAACTTTTACCACAGGCAATCAATGGCTCAATTCATGCATTCATATCTTGCAACATTCTCTATAACCAAAGAATAGGTTGTAAAGGAGACCATATATCAGTGTGTAGAAAATTAGCACCAAGTGTCTTCTGAGGTCAGTATTCACAGTAGAGAACACAGACATGATTAGAAACTATTCTCATATCTTTCTCTTTTATTATCTAAAGAGCACTCAGGTGTTTCTCACTGCAATTCACATCACAATACTTCAAACAAAACAACAAATGTAGGCTCTTACTTTGAATAACAAGAAAATGACTTTTTTTTTAAAGGACCAGTAGCTTTGCCCCATTAAGATACACTGTGGTTATTACATTTTGGTTTCACATCTCAGTGAAACCATCCCAATCCAGAATTGCTACTTTGTTGACTTCTCCTAAATACTTAACTAATTCAGGTCACTGTAAAAAATACATACAAGTAATGAGACACAGTAAGGAAACTCTTAGTTGAAATAATACTTAGCACTTGTAGAAAGATACATCCAAGGATCTACAAGTAGTTATGAAACACATAAATTAATTAAACTTCTCAACACCCCTATGAAGCAAGCAAGCACATTTATCTTTTTACAAGGAAGAAAACAGAGTCATGGAGAGGTGGAGTGACTTGCCCAAGGCTACCCAGCTAGAGTCTTTCAGAGTAATAAACAGCATCTGAATTATTGACTCCCACTGCCGCCCTTCAGCTGAATTGTTCCTTTTCTGAAATACTGCAATGAGTTACAATAATAGTTGGCATGATAAACATAATGTGGCAATATTTAGGTTGAGATTTTCTTTGTCTTTGTTTAGGCTATATTAAAATTTTAGTGTTATTTAAATTGCAGTTGATCTTCTTAGTGTGACTGAAAAATCTCCAAGTTGAGCAATATTTCTTGTATTTCATTCACATCTGTGTCTACTTTTTTATGTTGCCATTCCTTATGGCTAAAAACCAAGCCACTCCATCTTGAAAACGCAGGAACATGTCATAGTTTTACATTGCTTCAAGAGGGAACGACAGAAGAACAGAGAGGGTGGTTACTTTCATTCATACCAAACTGAATTTTAAGAGCTGGCATGAGACGCACCAAGTGATGATGCACTGCTTTCATGCAATACTAGCTACAGGAATCGCAACTCGCTGCCAGAAGACTGAGCTCCCCAAGTTGACAGCTCTGGTCTCAGGTCACTAGAAACTTTTCAAAAAAAAAAAAAAGGAAGTAGCAGGAAGTTGCATCGGGCAAGCCGCTCTGTTCCTGCCTCTCAGCGCAAGGCAAGGATGCTGCCGCTTACCTTTCACACGCGCATCTTTGGCAGGCTGAACTCAGCGGCAAAAAGGCTCGGAAGGCTGTCGCGGCGCTGCGGAGGAGCAGAGCTGTTACCCACAAGGTGAAGCTCCGCACTGAAAGCGCCACGTCCTCCCGCACCCACCCACCCACCTACCTCCCTCGGAACCGTACCCAGAGCCGGGAAAAGGCCGGGAAAAGCCTCGGGACCNGAGCGCTGCCCGCTCCTCCCGGTCACTCACCTCCGGCCGCTCCTCTCCTGCCACAAAGTTTCTCCTCCGCAGCCCCGCGGCACGGAGCGGGGAGAGGGGTGAGGGGTACGTTTTTCAACGCAGGAAGAAAAGTGACTCCCCCCCGCTCCACCTCCCGCTTCCCCGCCCTCCTTCCGTACCTCTCTCCCCGTCCTCCTCCTCCTCCTCCTCCTCCTCCTCTTCTCCTCCCCCCGCGGCTCCGCCAGCCCCTCACGCCATGGCGGCCCCGCAGCTCCTCTCGCTCCGTGTGTGCCCTTGTGTTTGTTTATCCCTGGCTTTTCCTCCCCCGCCCGTTCCTCCCCGGCTCGGACCTCACGGAAATGCCCTAATTTTCCCTTTTCCCTCGTTTCTCCGCAGGGGAGGTTTTGGTTCCAACACCGGCGTGTTGGCGCAGGATTCCCTGGAGCTGGAGAGTACCACAGGGTGGCTGTGGAGGTGACAGCATCCCGGGTGTCCCATTCATATTCACTGTCCGTCCCTAGTGCTGTCACCATACTGCGTGACAGGAATAGGACCTCCCACCCAAAAGTCCCCTCCAGCCAGCAAAGAAACAAAAAAGCCGATTTGTCAATTTGCTCTTTTAAGTATGTGGCTACTTACATAAACGTTTCCCATGCGAAAGAAGGAAAAAAATAAAAGTGAAACGCCGTGACTGTTCAAGTCAGCCGTCCCAAAATTTTTTGCAGCCACACAATTGAAGATACTTCAGAAAGTAATATAAAAGAAGATAAAATAAATGATCCTTGGGAACATCCTCTTTCCTTTCTCAGTCGCTAGAGCCAAGACAAAATTTGAAGTGAAGAATTCTGAATGTTTGTTGGGTTTTGAAAGCTGAGCATGTTTTATTGACTATGTAATGAAAATAAAAATATTTACATGGGATAGATCAGGATGGTCTCCAACTACCTGAAGTTTACATCTCACAAAGCATATTCCTCATTTTAGTAATGTGTTTACTGATGTTGCTGAATCAGTAAGCTCATAAGTACTCAGTTCCCTGTTTTAAAAGGCAAAATCTGTTTTTTTCTGAGGATGGTTTTAAACAGGTCCATTGTGGTTTCAAGTGTGATTTCCTGCTGTTCTATCAGGACTAATAAACTTGTGGAAGCTAGACAAAACTAGAAGCTATAAATTTCCCTTCACCCTTTCATTCCTGTTGTATTTCTCAGCAATATCTGTTGACAATCTCAGCCTTAAAGAGTAGGGATCCACACGTTGCTGCTGCAAACTCCAAGAGCAATGCCAGAACCTGGAATGAAGCCTTGCTTTTTTACCAGTAATGACATGCCTAAAAGCTCTAAGTGCTTCAGTTTCAGTCATGCAAACACTAGATTAATCATTAGAACATTTCTTTCTGAACACCTATTTGAATGGTATTAGGCTCTGCCGAATTGATAGTAGAGTTGTAAAATACTGATGTCGTGAAACAAATGAACATGTGAAGAGCTGCAGACCTCACAGTCGGACCAGATGTGGCAGACAGGCTAATTCTACTGGAATTTCTAAAATTATGAGGGTGCCTAAAGTGATCAGGAGGAAGGTGTTTAAGTACTCGTCACATGTCTGCATCATTAGATATGTACATGTGTCTTGGAGTGACTTTTGGTTTGGAGTTTATTCTTTGATGGTTTATTTACTTATTCCAGTAAGTATCTGACTCTAAGTTAAATGGAATTAGCCCTTAAAATTCTGAAAAGCATAATGTCTGCATGGCTTTTGAAACCTTGCCCTTGGTCTGTGCATGGATCTCTCTGTATTGTAGAAAAACTGCCCTGTGCTGCCCTGTCGTGATGAATACCCAGGCAAAACACACCATGGCTCCCTCATGGCATGGGCTCCTGGCTTTCTGCCTCATAAGGGATGGGATTGGATGTGCTGCTTGGGTCTTGCTCTCGTGCTCAGTAAGAATGTGCTGGAAATACCAACAGGGTGGAGAGCCACAAATCGATATCTAAGAGAGGCAAGATCTGTCCACACTAGACTGATTTCAGCATTGCCACTAATTATTTTAAAATGAAAGTGGCCCCAGCTTTAGCAAGCATCATGTACCATGAAAGACTGAAAAAATTTGCCTCAGGAACAGAAGCTGGAGGAAGATTGCCTTCAGCTATGTAAAAGCTTCTAAAAAGAAGATAATAATCTCTTATCCTCGTCCTCTGAAAACAGCATGTAAATTGCAATAAGAGAAATTTAGGCTAGCTAGGATAAAAAAAGTATTTCTAAGACTAAATAAAGAAGTGAACAGCCCCTCTCTCCTTGGAGGCTTTTTAGGTGCAAGTTGGACATATATTTGACAAGAATGGTTCAGATCTAGAAGGTCTGATGAATATTGCCTTAAAGCAAGGGGTGGAGCAGATGACCTGTCAAGGACATGTTTCGTGTGATTATGTTTAAAATGCTACTTGCACAGGCAAGATTATGGATCATCTTTGATCTCCTTCTGCCCTTCACTTCTTTAGCCATGGGTATAACTCCTCTTGCTGAGGCTGAGTTTCTCTCAGTGGTTTGCTAGCCTTGCTGCATGCCAGTGGATTCAGTGCTGACAGCAAGAAGAAAACAATTAAACAATGAAACAATGTCAATTTGGAGCAGTGACATTGGGTGGGATCCATCTAACCTCTGAACATGTCATGCACTTTTGTTCTATACTTGACTGGTAACCACCTCTGATCTAGTCACTCTGATCAAGAGTTAGACTCTTGTTTATAACACTGCAGAGAAAAGTATATTCTTTTACAGAAGAATTCATCTGACCTGTTTTAGATGTCTTCATTAGGATGTGATGAATCATTTCCCCAGGCTATCTATTCTTGCCACCAACCATAAAGTTGGTTTAAGTGATTGACTCAGTAACATCATATATTTTCCGTTTCCCTGGTGCTTCTGTCGCTGAAATCTCTCACTCCCTCTCTCCTCTGAAGAATCAAGCCCCTAGTTTATTTGTTCCTTTTATTTTTTCATTATTTAAAAATTTAATTTAATTTTGTTGGAAAAGTCCCACTGAGGTTAATAGTTTTTGTAGCTGTCATTTCCTTAAATTGCATCATGTGACACTGAAACATACAGCAACCTGACCTTTTGGGTGGCATTGCTCCAGAATGGATTTAGGAAAGGAGCTAAATTTACCTATTGAAGCTAAGACCATTGACTTGGCCAGTTGTGCAGAGTATGTTTCATGGAAATCGTTTGAAAACTGTTCAGGTCAGACGCTGTTCTACTCTGACATCACAAGCTCATTATTTTCCCTTGGTCTTTATGGCAAGCCACATTACATGCAATGTCTGGTGCCTGTATGACTGAGCCAAACATATGTGGGAAATGCTGCTCTTTTCCAACAATGGCAAGTTTTTTAGGTCACAGTCATAGAAATCACTGTACACCTAAGTACAGTGCATGTCTTGAAAATGCCTGTGGCATCAGAGATACTGTGAGCAGCCACCTCTTGGTAGCATCTATCCTTTCTTCTTTGAGCAGGAAAAACTTCCAAGAAAGCCTGGTGGTTATCTGGCTTGCAGGGAAGGGAAACACATTTTATTTTCCTCCTGCACTGGATTATGAAGATGTGAAGAGGGAACAAACCCTGGTTGCCTCTGTAGGACAAGGAGAAAGGAAGGCAGCAGGGCCACATGGAGTGGGTGATATAGGGCTCATGCTGGGGGAGACACCAAGTGTCTGCTGATGCTTCATACATTTAAAAGCCTTTGGTTCTCACTTTTTGGAGTTTGGGTGTTTGGAGGTTGTTTCTCTTTCTTCCTGACTGAAGATGTTAGCCTAAAGAGGGAAGCTGTATATCATTCTACCTGTTCCACATATGCAGCCTTGGCCATCCTCTTCTTCTTTTCTTTCTTCCTGCTCAGTCTATGCAATAGCAATTTTTTCTTCTTTGAATTTTCCTGTGTGTGCTTGGGTTTGTTTTTTTTTTTTTTGTTTGTTTGGGTTTTTGTTTTGGTTTTTTGGGGTTTTTTGTCTCTTTTGTTTGTTTGATCCATTTTATTTGATTTGGGTGCTTTTTTTTGGGGGGGGGGGTTGTTTGTTTGTTTGTTTTTTCTTTTAAGTACCTGCCTCTCACTAAAGACCCCTGTGTTCTCTGTGTGATCTGTTTGGTCTCTAATTTCATGTAAGAAACACTTCTACATTTGTTATTAAGTGACAAAACTCTTCAAATGAAAAGAGAGAGAAACAAAAAATTCTCCAGATTCTTTCACTAATTCTTCAAAACAATTGATTTGGTTATGACTATCACCCTTGTGTTTTCTTTGCCTTTTGTGTCCAGCTGTGATGATTTCTGATCTTAATGCTGTGAGCTGAAACCTGTAGACAAGAGCACTAGGGCAATCTCTTCTTTTAGCTGAACTGCAGAACTGCAAATCCAGATACTTGCATCTGAGATGCTCTGCCCAACTCTTCTCCTTGGACTTATCAGTGCCACATGAAGGCAGCTCTAAATTTCCAGTCTTATCCCAGTTCCAGGCACATATGGGAGAATGTTGGCTATCTCCTATTTTCCAACCAGGGTGTGGACCAGACTGTGTCCTGTTGTTCCTGCTACATCCTTAAATTTTATGAGGCTGTTGCATGATTCATTCCATTTTATACTTGGGCATTGGGGGTTCTGGCTCTCTTGCAGGCAATGGACAGAAAGAATCACAGCTCCAAAACTAGGATGAAAAGGAGCTGCCTGAAATCAGCCCTAAGAATCAGAAAAAGTCTGATTCTTAGGGCTGATTTCCATGACATTTCAGAAATTTGGAAATCATGTCTAAGCTCATCATGATACCTGTCTTGTTGGGGCACATTGAATGTGGCACAAAGCAATTTCTCTCACAGGAAAATCCTTTGTCTGCTTCTACTGCTACAGACTGGAAATGAGTCTCTCTTTCCCGCAGATGCAGCCTTTTACTCTTCTACTTCGTGGTAGCCAAAGTATCAGTAGGGTAGCTGGAAGGGGAAAACACTAGATGTTTCCTAAACAGCTCTTCTTTGTATGTAAATGGGACATCTTTCTCTGCTTTACATTTCCTTTCTTTCCCTCTTTCTTGCTCTCACCATGTGTTCAGCCTGGTTTAGCCTGAGGCCAGCAGACAGCAAGTCAGATGGAAAAAAAAAATTCCTGCAGATTTCTTAAGGAATGGGAAGCTGCAGCATCAGTAATCAGACGTAAAACGTTGGTGAGTGGAGACAGATTCCTGGTTCTGAGATGTATCAGGAAGACAGTAACCATAAAGCAGGTACATAGGCATTTAAATGGGAAGTGCCAAGAAATACCTTGATCTAATAAAAAAATTCTTGCATCATCTGTTCTGTGCCTTTTAACAGCAGAATCCATGGTACTGTTTTACACTGCTGTAGACATCAATAGGGTTTAGGTTTATCTCCTTGTAGCAGCTGTCTGTCTGCTAACTGGCCTGCTCATTCTTTAGCACATATCCCTTCTTTTCTCTGCTGATGATCAAAACAGGTTGGAGAGAGGCAACTCTCCAGCAGCATGTGGCTTTTTATTTATTTTTATTTATTTGGTTGTTACTTTTTGTGTTCAAATGTGTAACCTTTCTCAACGTGTATGATGAGTGTCAACTTCTTTGTTTACAAACTTCAGTGATGTTATAAACCAAGCATCATCTCCTGGGATCACAAACTGTTAATGCTCATACCAAGAGGAACCTTCCAAAGCCCGACTTCATCCGTGCTCTCTTAGAGCTGACTGCCACAACCTCCCTCTCTGGATGCCAGATATGTCACAATAATGTTTTCCATTTGTAGAATGCTGTTTTCAGTGAAAGGCATTTTTAAGGCTAGAACCCACCTCTTTTATGGAGTCACTTGGCATGTGGAAAGCCAAGTAGACAACTAAACAACTGCTGGAATTCATGAAAATTTTTACAAGTTGCTTACTTATCCCCACCCCAGTTTTAGAGTTTCATAGGCCTCTGTTTCATAGGCCTCTCTCTCCTCTTCCTTACAGTAGAGACATGTACATGAAAAAGGTTTGTCTCAGAGACTGTATTTAAACAAAGAGAACTCATCTTCTCCCTCTGATTTACTGCATTCTATTCACTGCAGCCAAGACTCAAGGGTGAGATATTAGATCAAACACAAAGAAAGGCATTAAAAATTAATTTCTGCTTAAGTATAATACCTATACCTACATATCACTGGAGTGCACTGTAGTGACCAGACCTTCACACTTGACTCTAAAGCAATGGTGCTCAACAGCTGGTGGCTCTCGTTGCAGTCATTCATACTCCCTGAAGGCAGCTCCACCACTGCTCTCAGTTTTAGGGCCTTCATGAGATTGTTGCACTAGTCTGCATCAATAATTGGTTATTGTGCCGATTGCTCTGGGGCCTTTGGGGCACTGCTGCTGAGTATTTCAGGGGCCCCTGTAACCACCTCGGGATGGGTCACTCATACACACCATCCATGTTTGCTGAGTTCCTGGCAGCGTGCTCTGAACAGCAGGGGTTTTTAAATGTGCACACAAATATCTATCACATGCAGACAAACACTTCTGCAATTATATTTAAGAATGTCTATCTAATAATGGTCATATTAATGGTTATAAAGTCTATTTTCTTAAATTCATGTAATCGTCTCCAGGTTACTTTATTTCCCCCTCATTTTATGTACGGATTAATATCAGTAATGTACCAGCTATCTCCAAGTCCTGCACATTAACAGGAGAAAGATTAGATAAAAGATGAAAATCCCACACAACAGATATATTTTGGTAATTATTATTTTCTGAGATATATGTGAACTCCTTCCCCTGATACCCTCTAGCCATCTATTGCCCTGTTGATCTATTATGGTCAGCTCATGCTGACCCTCAGCCTTTTTGTCCTTGAACTCCATCTATACTCCATTTTCCATCACCTGTCTAATACTGATCTAGAGATTTCCCTGCTTACTGCTTAAGAGTGCTTAGTTTATTTAATTGACCTAAAACTCCACATCTCCTATGAAATGCAGATAATTCCTTAATTCCCTTAGTCTCTGGGTTCCCATGTCACGGCATCCTACCCTTTAATGGCTGACTGTTCATGTGTATATATTTTCTGGGCAGTTTTGAGGGAAAAATCAGGGATAGAAGTTCACTGCTGCTGTCTCCAATATTGCTGCAGCTGCTTCAACAGCAGCCCTCCAGTAGGTATTTTTGAGGCCTCTATCAGAATAAGATAATGAATTTTTTATCTCCTTATTTCATAACATATTGTTTCTTTTCACAAAATTTACAGTAGCATCTCCTTTCTCTGGATTAATACAATTTGCAGGCTGCTTAGCACCCAGGAGTGTACATTTAATTCCTCATTGCGGGCTGAGGTTACAGGGGATGATAGAGAAAGAAAACTGAAACTCTCAGTTATTATTTTGAGATAAGGCAAGAAAAGAATTGCTACATACACCTGTACTTTTACTCCTCAGAGATGGTGAAGTCTTTAGAAATTAATCTTTAAATGTAAATTTATTAGGCACATGGAGTCCCAGTTTTTAGAGTTCCTTAAGTGCTGTGACAGAACAAGGTCTACTGAAAGTTAATGGACTTATTTCCTAAAATACACCCTGAAAATACCACTCTCATAATTTTTGAACAAGAACACGTATATTTTTTCCTCCTGTATACAGTGTAAAATAGTTTATGATTTTCTTCACTCTTAAAAGGAATATAAGTTCCCAGCCTTGTAAGGGGGAATCAAATCGAGTGTTAAAGTGCTTTTACTCAAAGTTTAGTAGCCAGTGGAAAGCAGAAATACCTTTCTGGTCGGAGAATCTGCTCTGGCCGGGCTTTTGGAGCTGCTGTGCAGACTGCTGCTCCATTTCTGCTGCTGCCATTTTGTGTCTTGCAACCTCCAATTTGCAGAAGGGGCTGGAAGCCATCACATCATTTTGAAGTGGCTGTGATGGTTTCTCACCCCTGTGCAAGTACTTAAAAGTTGTGGCCATGTGTGAGAGAGCCACATGTGCGCTGCGGCAGCGGGAGTGGGAGGCATGAGGGATTTTTAGCACAGTTCTGATTAAATCAGTTTAACTGCAGCGAGGCAGAAGTTAAATGTTCTGCTTCAGATGTTTGCCCTTCTGTGAACTGTGACATCTGGCCAGCTGTAAAACCTCTGTGGTCTTGCCATGGCTGCCAGAGAACGGCCGTGGGTACCCACTTCACACTGGAAATATTTGCCTTACACCTTTGTCCCATACTCAGGAAAATGATCGGTCATTCTGGCCACAGCATTAGTCCTGTAGACAGGAACCCCCAGCTTGCCCTGTAAAGATGATAGCAAGCTTTTAGGGTTGGAAATCTCTGAGTCTGTTTAACTTCCTGGATTCCATCTTATTTTGGCCCTAATCCAGGCTCCGTTTTCCAGTTAAACATTTCTATTTATAATGCTTACCGAAACCCAGGATTTGTTTCTTGCACCAAAAACATTCAAAAGAAAACCTCTTTTTAAATTTTTTTTTTCCTCTCCTGTGACTCACCAAAGGGGTTTGATGTTCCACTTACTTAGAATTGCAGAAAACAAAATTAGGGGCCACTGGATTTATAATGGGATTTAGCCTTTCCCCTGAGGGTTCTGGATCAATGATGTGCTTGCTGGAAGGGCTGGTCTGTGGCCAATTGTTAACAACAGATGTCTGTGGCTACACCATTTTAACCATTATACCATTACAGCAGGCACTCTCTGCAGAGGTAAGGTTCCTGTAGCTTAGCCATGTGCTCTCCCCCTTAAATCCGATGCCATGAGTCAGCTGAAATGCTATTTGCCTCCAGGCATGTGTACAGAAAGAGGCATATTTTGTTTTAAAAGTCTTAAATGTACTGTAAAACTTGTCTTGCTCCTTCCATGCTGCTGAGGAGCAGCAGGCTGCCCCCATGCCATGCTTCCTTCCCAGGGAAGCCAGAAGCAACATCTTCCCATCAGATCCCTCTGGTGAAGTGTGTGAGACTTCTACCTTCTTGCACCGAGGTGACTTTATTTCTTAACCTGACTTTCTGAGAAACTGTGCTGTAAAACATCAAGCTTTTGAACAAAACCGTGTTTTACACTTACTGTGTTTTTGTTCCCCGTGGTGCCAAAAGGGAAGCTCAGATGCCACTTGCCCGTTGGTGGCATCTCTGCTAATTAACATATTCTTACACTCTGCTGTTGTTTACCTTGGTAAGGCTTAATGCATACTTGGCCTCAGGAGGAAAGATTTAAACTACATTTGGGAATGCTGGTTCCTGGTACCTGTCATCAGACAAATATTTTCTGGGAATTCCCTTAAGAATCGCTACTACGCTACTACAGATCTGGGACTGAGGCGAGCTGGAGAGCTCCATCAGCCTGGGGAAGGAGCAGTCTCAGAAAATCCTGTGTCCAGCGGTGCCCTGTGTCTGCCAAGGATCATCTGCCCGCATTTGTTTATTTAACTTCTCACTGGGGATGAAGAAGCCTTCAGTTCTCAGGAAGAAGCCCTATTCAGGAAACCTGCACTGAGCCCTGCTGTGCATCAAAGATGACTTCTGTATCACTACTAAAGGTATTAATTTATTAAAGTTTTTGGTTGTTTTATATGTCTTATGTTGAGCAGGTCAAGTTTGGTTTTGTTCAAGGCTGTAGCAAAACCTCTCCTTTGCATTGCTTTGAGACAAGCTTATCTCCCCTTTCTCATTTTGCTGCTCAGCTATAAAATAAATTCAGAAAACAGTTTTTTTTTTCCAGAAATAAATTCTCTTTATTTTAAAATCCAGACACGTGTGCTTTATACCAAAACAGACACCAAAGGAGACTTGCAATTCATCTCTGGTTTTAAGCAAAACTGTGGCTTTCAGGGCTGTCTAACCAGACATAGTGATTTTAATGGAAGTTTACAACTTTGTCTCCCTGCCGATGCTCAAGATAGTTTTGCAGGCAGTTTAGCAATCTTTCTGTCAATGGCCTCTCACAAGAAAATACAAGAAATTCCAGAGATTCCCAGGGGTTAAAAAAAAACCAAAGAGAGACAGAAATACAGAAAAAGCAAAGATGGTGTCTTTACAGTGTCATATTAAATATGGCCAGCTCTCCACCAGTTTTCTGCCATGTGCATTTCTTCTCCCTGGTTCTTTCTGCCATTTCCAACAGCTCTCCTCTTGCCACAGCACTACCTTCCTCCTCACTCCTCCATTGTCAATCTCTACTTTATAAAAAGACCTGTATAATTTTCACAGTTTCTTGAATAGAAGAGTCTTTAAGTAGGAGGAACTCTACTTTTTGGGCAACTACTTCAGTTGTTTTTACCAAGTTTTCCTGCAGCCACGGGCTGTTGTGGCACATGGAGTCGTGCTTACAGGAGCTTTCTGGTATACTCTTCTTTCCCTGCTACTGTGAAGTCCTTCTAGCAGCAAGTGCAAATGGCTGGTGACAGCCTCTGCCAGAGATGGGTATATGTGTTTCTTCTGGTGAGCTTTGTGTTCAGGCTGTCCTTAGAATCTGCCACCTTTCCATTAAAAAAAAATACTCCTTCTCCACTGAGACACCAGGACCCAAGGACTTTCAGTCTGATTTTCCATAACACTTCAATTAGTTTTCTTTAAAAAACCAAGAAAGAATCCCCAACCTAAAGAAAAATCAGTTCCACATTCATAACAACAGAAGTGTGAGGGTGCACAATGTGGGTTTGCACCATAAATTAGCTAGGAATTATTTGCAGAAGATTACTTGATTCAGGCTAGAATTTCAATGATGCTGTTATCAGGAATCTGAGATTTTAATCTGGGTATCTCTCTCTTTAATACAAATCATAGCATTGTCATGAGCCACATTTGCTGCTGAGGACACTGATGCTAATTAAAAATTTTCCAAATAAACTCAACTATTACCATATTAAGTCAAATATTTCCAGCCTATATTTTATGAGGAGGAGACTGGCATTTTAATTTTCATTCCTTATCCACCTTGTCTTAAAGGAAGTTTTTCTCAATTTTGTCCCCATTTGTTTTATGTTTCCCTTTCAATAAACCAATGTTTAACTCTAATTTGGAAATGTTGTTCATTACTTGCCAGTATACTGGGCAATAAGAATGTAAAAATAACATTCTATGTAAAGGCAGTAAAAAAATATGCAGACAGAGGCTGGTATCTCTGAAACGAGGAGGAATGGTGTTTGTGTCTGATTCTGACACAAAATATTGTAACTGGTGAAGCTGCGAAGGTACAGAGTGAGGTGTGGTGACACAAGTTAAGTGTTACACAAGCTAAATCCATTCTGGTAATTGTCTAGGCCTAACAAAGTGAGTTCTTTTCCATGGAAATAAGAAAATTAAGCTTCTGTTTATTGTTCTTTGAGAGAAACTTTATCCAAAATCTATTGAACTTATCTATTGAACTTTGAGGGAAATTTATCCAAAATTCTGCCATCCTAGTGTAACAAAACTGCTGACTAAATAAATATTTGACATGTTTTTGCACCTGCTCGCCTGTGTTAGTTACTGAGGGCTCCTTGTCCTGAGTGCTGGAGAACAGGTCTTTGGACCTAAATCCACAGAGAACAGGATTCCTGTTTGCTTAAATAAGCAGGTAAAAAAGCACATATTTTCAGTTCATGCCTTCAGTCCTGCTCCTCTTCTGGCTGAGGCTGTACTTGGCAAAGATGGCTGGTTGCTAGATCTTTCCTACTCTTGGGAGGTTTTCCCAGGGAGATGGAGAATGTGTTTTTGAATCCACTCCATCAGTGAAGGGAACTGTATACAGGTTTCCCTCCTTCTGCAGAAGAGCTCTGATGCTTGAGGTTTTGAAGACTAAAGGAGGAAAAGGCATGTAGGGAACCTTATGGCTGAAGAGTGGTCAGGCATTTTCAGGAATACAAAGCATGTGAGAAAGGCTTTCAGAATTATCAGTCTGCATTTAGTTGCCTAAATCCCATTCAAGACTCTCATTGAGTATGATGCATCTTTCTCTTTGGGACTCAGTCTTTCTCCGTCTCCAAGATAGAGTTCTCTAAAGAACAGCTACAGTGGGAGAATAAATTCCTCGGAGCCTGCAAAACATTAGTCTATGATGATAACCTGGGCTGTCCAAGGTAACTCTTAATTGAAATATGGCTGAGGGTCTGGCTTGTGACTTTCCTGGGGCTTATGGTAGCAACAGCATCACCTTACATAGGGATAGTAGCTAAAATGGCCTCAAAAATGTAGAATTTAACTTGGGATGATCTATTACTATTACATTTCTCCTGAAGGATGTGGGCAGTGCATGGAAAAAGGCAGCTGCACTTTCTGAAAGGTAGTGGTGGTCAGGAGACTTAGAGAGAAGGATGCATCGCTCATCTGTTCTGGCTGGACTAGAGAAACAAGTGAAACACAAGTCTACACAGGAATCTGCTTTAATCCATCACTCTATTTTATGAAGCATCACACAGCATTTTCACCAATTAGCATTTGATAGCAGTTTAAGTAAGAGCCACAGGCTTATTCAAGGAAAAAGCCGACAACCTATTTCATTGTCACTGAGTCCTCATTTGGCAGCAGTGCTCTTGGAGGGCTTGGGTAGTACCCAGCAGTTGCTGAACTATTTGAGGAAAATCGTGTAAATCTGTAATCCAGCGGTAAATCTGCAAGACAGAAACATACCACATCTGATTAGCAACACAGCCTGTATTACATAAAAAAATAAGCCTGTGGTGAATAGCAGTACTTCTTAAAACCTTGAGCTGTTTGCTCACCAGCTTCAGAATTCAATCAGATTGCATGATTACAAATTTATTTGACATCTTCAGCTGTTCAAGGGATTGACTTTCAGAGTTTATTCAACTGCAATAGAGGATATTCACTTCCTTGATTGCTGAAATAATGCTAGTCAGAGAAAATTATTTTACTAATGCTTAAATACTAATACAAAATTGTCATTGAGCCTAGATGCAGTTTTTCCCTCAGTACACCCTTGAGTTCATTCTTCAGTTTGTTACCCTTCTCTTTTATCTCAGCAGTGTACTTATAAGAGGGCTATGTTTAAAACAAAGAATCAGTTCCTTTTCTGTTTTTCATGGCCATTGAAGCGAGATTCCCTAAAGGCACCCACTCTTAGACGTTCTTGCAGTCCAGTGTTAACAACATCATTTTGTATCAAGCATTCTTAGAAATCTGCACTTGTAACTTGATGTACTCATCACTTCCAGTCTGTAAAGAACACTGAATGCATTAAAATAGCTCTGAACAGTCAAAGCTTTATTTTCTGTAACTTTTTAAGAAGTCTTTGCTGCCAACAGTGACCCGCCCACCCTCACAGACAGAAAACTGATACTTCCCCTGCTCACCTCGTACTCAAAGTTCAAGAAACCAAATTAAAAAAAAATATATAAATAAAACTTAGTTCAAGAAACAATTCCCTTTCCAATAAATGAAAAAAAAACAACAAAACAAACCAACCTCCCCCCAAACAGGGTTAGGTCCTTTCCAGGTTGCCTGTTTAGAACCAAAGCAAAGCATAAAAGCTATTACTCAGCTCATCTATACAGTAAGTTATTAATTGCAGATTATTTTTTTATTATGAGTAAATTTGAGGACGTGAAATCCTGTCACTACATGCTGCAATTTTTTTTTTCCACTCAGCAGCTTTTATGAAACAGAAACCACAATTTTAGTAGTTTAGGCACAAACAACAGGAAGTCCGGTTCTGTCTCACAAGCAATTCGCAGGCAGGCACCAGGACAGCATCCAGGTCTGCAGCTTTAAACCCAAACTAAACACAATACAGCAGGCAAATGAGTACTTAGATAGAACTGAACAATCAGATAGAGGCTGGAATAAAGTAGGAATAGGAGGAATGTTAATTGGAAGTGAATTATTTAAGTGTCAAAGAAGTTAATTTTCTCATTTTGTCTGAGCCAGAGAAATCTCTGGAGCTTGTTGTGAGCACAGCAGAACAGGCAGATGTTTTCCTAGTATGCAGAAGGCCCAATGGATTTACTGGCTGCTGAGTCTATTTATGATGCTCAGCTTAACACAAAGGTTTCAAAAATTACAAAATAAATTGAGAAAGAAAGCAAATAGTTCCAAATATCTTTACAAGCTATAAAAATCAAATGCCATACAGTTACTTTCATAAAAAAACCTTTTACTAGCTTAATAGTCTAGCAGTCTGGAATCTCCCAAGAGTAGTTTAATCAAAGAGCAGCATAAATGGGGCAGACTTGCTACAGAGTCGCTTATTGCTGAGAAGAACCAGCTGGATCAAAATGGTAATTTCGTTGATATTTCTGGGTAAACTAGCTTTACATACCGAAACCATTCTATATACAATGCAAAAAGCTCCAAAAAAATAGTAACCACATTTTTATTTATTCACACCCCAGTCTATCAATTTAAAGATTGCTTTTGTCTCAGTAAGCTGACTTTGGATGATGACTAGAAAATATTCATATCAATTTTGCAAAAGCATGAAACAAAGAAAAAAAAGACAGTATTTTATAATAAAGTCAGGAAGAAAAATAGTTGCTTATTTTCAAGTTGTTGTTTTCCTAGTGTTTTTTTCCTAGCAAATTCTTCAGGGTTTGCTATTGTGCATGCTCACAGCTGCTGCTGTGGTGGTAGACCTTTGCATCTTGGCACCCAATTCTCATTTAACTCTGATGGAGAGTCATAAATTAGGCAGGGGCAGATATGTAGTCCTGTCTGAGTTACAATTTGACAGCAAGGCTGCAATGAGTCTTAACCTACACTAATAGTGAACAAAACTCATCCAATATTGCCATTATCCTAAAAAAAACCCAAACAAACTTGAACAAACTAAACATCTTGAGATAGGAAGAAGGAACTAGCTGACTGTACCCAACTGCTTGAGAATCACAGTCCCAGAACTTTTCTATCATTCTTAGGTAATTCCGCCAAGACAATTTTATTTTTTTTACCCAAGACAAATAGTATATTCACTTTAAGAGCCAAAGACTCCTAGGAATCAGACATGGAGGGTCCCAAGTGGGTTCCAGAGGAGTATAGAGGGTCCTAGATCTACAGAAATGCCAGTTATTAGATGTATTGCCCTGAATTTCTGTGCCACTCCTTTCCTTGCTCCCACACCAGCCTGAATGCAAATGAGTGATGAAAACTGGCTTCCTTTATGGTGACCATTCAGTGTTATTCCCAAAGGCTCGGACAACCCTCACAGGTTACATGCCTTAGCCTGAACTCAGAAGAGCTCCTGCCCTGCCCAACCTCCCTTACAGGGCTCCAGCAGCTCTGGTGTGAACAAAATAATGATGATATTTAGACAGTAGCTACTGTCAGTTACTGTGTTCCAGTTATCCATATCCAGGTATTAAGAGACATTAATTACACCACTGAGTTCTGATGCTTATGTATACCCATATCCATGCATGTACTTAGTTATGGATGGATTTATATCATAGTTACAAAGTGGACAATATCTCACTGTCTTGTGTGCTGTGCACTTAGTGTAGGCCAGCTAAATGAATGCCATAAGCTTTTATCAGAGGAAGACTTGGAGTTCCACCCACAAGCAAGGAGGAAAAACCACAAGAAGAAGGGAAAATGTAACATTCTCAATGAGTGATCAGGAAAATATTTGAGTAACTGAATGGAAGACAATTTTAATTTAATCCAGACATAGGCCTGCTTGATAAACTTACTACTCTAATTATTTTAAATTTCCTTGAACAAACCAATACATCAAACAAATGAAGTCTTAACTAAGCACTTTAGATGGATGGCATTGTTTTTCAGTTAAAAGCACAGTCCAAGACTGAAAGAGATTTCTCCCAAAATACACAGGAGAAATGTCAGGAATCATTTTTCAGTATTGACCAACAAAAGCAAAGCCAACATTTTTTCATCATGACACCACGGCAGCATTCTCATGACGAGTGAGAAGCTCTACAGTTAGCAGAACTTCCCTTCCCACCCTGCAGTCTGCTCCCTGCCAGTGAGCAGGGCCGGCGCCAGATGCTGCAGAAGCTTCCTAGTAAACAGCAGGGTTGTGTTCTTAAGTGAATCCAAATATATCCTCCTGATCATCACCAAGGAAAAGGAACAGGGAAGAGAATTAAAACCTTGTTAGTGATACCCAAGTTAGAAAAAAACCTTTAAACAGCTTAATTGTGGCAAATTTTAGAAAACACAGTCAGAACTCTATCTTACATCTCATCATCCAGGTGACATAATTATAGGGGCAGAGGAAAAAATATCATCTAGTATGAATTCTTTTGCTTTTACAGGATTTTCTATAATTAATGCTGGCTTAGAAGCTTTATCATAAATCTTCCACTGTATTTCAAATTTGCTGTTGAAAGAAATTATTAATTTCTTAACGATAACAACTTCTAATAATTATTTCTTAGCAGTGGAGTGAGAACAACTGCTGTAGGGCAACTCACCAATTTGGCTGTGCCTTTGAGTGACCTGACTTGCCAGTCTGTGGGTAACCTGTAACAGCTGTTGCTTTTTCCTAAATACTATATGATTTTATCTCCTGACCCATCTCTAGTTTGTTACAGTCAAAGCAGCACTTGCGCTGACAGCTCAGGATGTGAGAGAGCATACTAGAGGCAAAAAGAAAAAACCCCAAGGTCACAACTGGGTTTATCTGATAGCAGTTATTTTTAGAAAAAACTTCTAAGGCTGATTTTCCTAAACAGGAGGTTAGATGTTTGCTGTACTAAAACAAAGCTCCCAAAAGAGTGAAGTCAGCACGAGGAAAGCATTCCTTCAGTCAATTACTTGAAAGTCATTGCTGCTGACTGCATACTGCGTAACTCAAAAGCTGGAGAGGAGGAGCAGTGTCATATGGGAAAGGGGGGACTCCTCAGTGTAGGTATGCTCCATAGAAGAAAGCTTCTGAGTTTGGATACAGTTGGTGATATGAGGCAGTGCAGTTTACCCCTGGGCATGCAGGAATAAAGACTAAAATCAGTCTCAGTAAAAGTGCAGGTTTCCTGCGTTAATTGCACTTCAGCAAGAGCTTTTGCCAGCATAGGTGCATTGGTTGCAGATCATGCCTGTGGCACTGCCAGCAGACATTTGTGGCCTGAGCAAGAGCTTCAGTGCCACTGAGTTACTCTTCTGTGGTCTCTAAAACAGAAGACAGCGGCACTGGGAAAAACCCAAGCAGCAAACTGCAGGGACATGTGCAGCAGCAGCTTCACTACCAGGGTTTTGCAGAGGGATGAGTGCCTGGGGAAATGGAATGACTGTCCCATCGTGGCTGCTGAGATTGCTCGTGGCATGCAGTTTTACTGCAATTATCTTGGGAATAACAAGTCACATTACTTTGGGTCTACCCTATGGCCAAGGGACCGCTGACCCCTTCCTGAACAAAACAGCTGTGCACAAGGCGTGCACTAACTTGCAGCTGAGCCTGGTAAGAGCCTGCAGTGAAGGAAAGCCTTAGGAATTCCTTTGCTGTTTTGGGTTTTTATGAGAAATCTCATTATTTCTATGTGAGGGAAATTTCTCTCATTTTTGTTTTAGTTTAAATAGTGTTTTTTGAAGATCTTGTAAGAAAATAGGTGTGTGGTTCTTTGCTTGATCTGGAACTGATCAAAAGAAAATACTGGACTATAATATTTTAAAATATCTAGATGAAGACTTAAGCTAAAAAAAATCTTGAGAGAATGCCAAGATCCTACTTGTTAGTCTTTCATGGATCTGTTAATTAATTTCTGTGTGAATGACTCATTCTGGATCTTAGGGCAGGAGGAAGGGCTTCTGAGATAGGTTGAAGAAGTTAGCCTGGAAACAAGCAATTCTTTGAGCTGACAGGCATTTCTGATTGATAAAATAAAAGAGTTGCATTTTGAGACTGCAAAGGAGCTATATTAAGACAAATGCAGAGATGATACACCCCTTTACTTTCATTTTGAGGTAAACTCACCAAGACCAACCTTCCTCTCCAAACCCATGAGATGGGTTAATCTCATCATATTCTCCTCTCTTGTAAAACAAATGTTTTCTTTCCCTGATTTTTTCTCTGGATGGGTGACAAACACTGTTTACCTTAAAATAAGAATCACAGACACACATGAGGACAAGGCCTACATAGTTTTTTGTGCATGTGTGACCATCTGAATCCAGAGGGATTACGTTAGGCATCAATCCAGAGTACATGAATTCTTCCAGCAATGTTTTTTGTACATGTGAAGTTGTAGGTTATGTAAAATTTCAACCTGGTCAGACAAGTATTTTCAATGCTTGGTGATTTACCTATTTCCACTGTTTTTCACACTCAAAAATTCTCAACACTTTGTATTACAACCAGGTTTTTAAAGTGTCAGTCTAAACCCACCCCATAAGCCTGCGATCCAGTCAAAACCCAATTATAGCTTTAATTACAGCCTCCAAATGAAATTATGCTGCCTGAGTTGAAGGATAACTTTAAAGCAGAAATGACTGAGTGGTTCCCCCTTTCTTAATGAGTTGCTCATGAGTTCTCCCTTTAATCTTTTCGAGGTGGCTGTACTTTGACATCTCATAGAGCAGAATAACGATGGCAGGAACATTTCTGTCAGCAATTGGCTAGGAAGTAATCTTTTGGGTTCTGCATGATTTGACACGGTCTTCAGGGGCACAAGTCAATACACCTTTCTGGAGGAGGAAGAAAAGCCTGAACAAACTGTAATATACTGAATACTGTCCTTTCAACACTGAAAATTACTATCAAGTAGCCAAACCCAGTGGTAAAGGTGAGGTCCTAGACCATCTGGGAAGTAACTAGGTCCTGAAGACTTTTTATAAAGTAGTCCTGATTTACTGAACAATAATTTGTTATGATTAAAATGCTGTTGTTGTCAATTTCAGCTNTTTTTTTTTTTTCCCCTAAAAGAAGAACATTGAAACTAGGTTCCTGGAACAGATGAATCAGATTTACATTATCTGATGCTTCTCAACTGACACATAGATCAAGATGCTGCTTCTACATACAGAACACATATCTTCTCTCTAGTCAGTTATCTGGTTTTTTTCCTTCTATGAAACCTCAGAAAACCTCTGAAACGTTGCTGTTGTCTATCTGCACCAATTTTTCACCAGGCATAAGAATACTTTTTTTGCATAAACGGTTTAATTATAAAAATGACCTATTTGGCCTTGTAGTAGCAACTATTTGGGAATTTGTAACAGCAAATTCCCAAAGCAGTTTAAATCCTCAAAGAATTTTGACAAACTTAGTCTTTAGGTGTTATTGTATAGATACCGCCTTATGCTGAATGTAGCAAGTAAAAGCACAGTTGTAAGATAAGGCATTAAATATAAAAGGTTACTGCTAACTAGCAATGCATAATATAGATAGTCCTATGTGTTTAAGGGAATTATATATTATTGTATTATTTGAATAAGAGCACAATTATCAGTCTGGTTACAGCAAGGACTAATTTAACTTTAAAAGGAGTTGGATTTGACTTTAAGTGATGTAACATCAATGAAGAAACATAGAACTAATGTGCTAAAATATGAGGGGTTTTTTTGTTTCACTTCAGCAATAATTACGAATGATGCTGTTCAGGATATAGAAATCAGTATATGGCTACATGCTTTGTGAAATTCATGTCTTCCATGATAACAGTTGGTTCTTCCAGGGCATTCCCCTCTAGAATACGTGTGGAAGATGGTGTGTGAAGCTTGCAATTTGTAGTTGATCTCTGCTGGGCAGACCCGTGTATCTGCGACCTGCACATTGCCAGTTCTGGAGCCCCAGCCACGGCTGCCTTGAGCTTTCCATTGTGCAGATAATTTGCAGCTCTAAGCAGAAACATGAACTTCTTTGTCATGGTTCACTGGCAATTTTATCATTATATTTATACAGCAAGCAGGCTGACGACTCAAACTCCTGCAGAAAGTGGCAGGGTACAGATCTGTGGGTGTCTTTAAAGAGACAGCTTTGGTAAATTACAATGGAAATTTTTCTCTTGTTCCAGCTAATTGAAATAACAATAAGGCATGAAGAAAAACTTATGCAGCCATATGGGCAAACCCTGATACGATTTCATATTGTACGCAAGATTTAAAAAAATGCATTATCCTCATGCATGACACAAGCTAGGTTTTTGAATCTCCAAAGTGTGAAATGAACTCTCTCTCCATAAAACATATACATTTGCACTAAGTCTTTTCTGAAATGACATTCTCTTGAGCTGCAACATCACTCAATCTCTTATTCTTGCTTGCAGTAGTTTTCAATCCTATGACAAACTTCACCATTCAGAGGTTATGAGACAAGTTTAGAACATGAGGTTAAGAATCATGAAATTAGAAAAAAAGGTTTTTATGTTCTCCTTATTAACATTTAGTGCCCACTTTCTTAAACTTTTCTTTGCAATGAAGAAAAAAAAAAAACACCACGTTACCAAAATTCCCCCCATAGCTCTAAAACTCCTCATGGAATTCTCTGAAGTGTGACTTTTATAAAAATACCAAACAGAGTGAGATTGAAAGGAAAAGCATTAGCTTGAAATATGCGTATCATATTTTGGGACCAAAGAACTGTTAATCAAAAAACCTGTCCGAAATGGTACTTCTGAAATTGTTGAAATTACTGTTGGAATACCTATGTGATGCAGGAAATGCAATCATTAACATGGGGATCTGGAAATGTGATCCCATGGTCACAGAATAGTGGTCACTATGCTTGAAGGTAAAGTTCAGATTATTCAGGTAGGAAACAGTAATCCTCTGCTACTTGGTCCATAGCTAAACTTCTGAAGTGGAGAAGGATATCCTAGAAACTGTGGTTTATGCAAAACTTCATTTTTTCAGAGAGACCCCTACACCTTTTAATTTCCATGTGGGAGCTCTAAAGTAACATTCCCACAGTAATGGATCCCGGTTTGGAAAATCTGTCTTATGATATCATTGTGCTTTAAAATGGTCAAAATCTGTAAGGGAGCTGTAAATGAGGAGAGACTCCATAGCAGAAAAGTGGAGAAACAGATGGATTTGTGAATGAGGCATGTAGAATAGGAGTATTAACCATGTAGTGTCTGATGAAACCATCTGATTTCCACTCCAAACTGAGGGACGCAGACAGAAGGTATTGCAAAAGGTCTCCTTTGGGCAATTTTAACAATAAACTAAATATACTTTTTCATGCACAAGGAAAATGCCACTTCCTCTTCAGGGACTCCCAGGGGAGTTTAGATGATGAACTGTGGTGCAATAGTCTGCAATGCCAGTAATATCTTCCTTGCCAGAGGTGAGATTAAAGTTCTAATTTCTAATTCATCTTTGAACTCTTTGGACAAAAACTCCAACAACAGTATTCCCTGTGAAACCCTTTTCCTAAAATGCTCTTTGATAACTCTCAGATCATTCCCTTTAGTTTCATGTATAAATTCTTCAGGTGAAACTATCAGAAAGCACCTGCACCAAACTTACAACAGGTTGGTGATAACAGAGAACTGTGAAAGTTGTTTCTATGCCAACTTCTCAATTCAGTTCTACTGCTTATTTTAAACGTTTTTACATATTTCCTGAATTTAAAGGAAAAAAAAAAAGGAAACAGGCTTGAAGGGTTTCGGTACCCAGTATATTTCTGATAATGCTCTTAAAAGAATTCTCATATGAATTTTGACAAAAACTGAGTTATTTTTGTAAAACATTGTTATTGAATAGTTTTTGGAATAATCTTTTTCAAAGTGTCTTAAGAAGTAAACCAAGCTGTTTTTTATGCACAGATACTTGCTGCAGCCAAATGACAAGAATCAATTCTTAAAGTCAGCAGCTTGTGATCCGCCCCATTTCACCAAATATTTTTGCAGATCACAAGCTGCTGGCATCCTGACTTGTACGTGGCACTTATTACTGCTCACGTAGGTGTACAAAAGCCAGGTCAGACACTGTTGATAGAGAAACCCTTGTCAAGCCCCAGCTCTCAGGATGCTGCAGCACACCTCCAGTGAAGTGGCAGCTTGTTTGGCTGGGTCAGGCTGAGCCAGGTGCTGCCAGGGCTGAGACAGCTGGAGTTGAGCTCACACAGTCAGCACATCACTGACTGGGAGCTGGGTTCATGTGGTCAGCATGGTGGCAGTCTGGCTGCACACTTGGGCTCAGGGGATCTTGAGGAAAGGCCTGTGTTTTTGCAACTTGGCAGTGAAAAGTCCTCTGCTGGTAATTAAAGCAGATGAGGAGGAAAGGAAAAGCTGGAGTGCATCAAACTCGCATAACCCGTTTCAATCTCTTATAGCCTAGTTATTCCCAAATAGCTGCAGCTAAGATATGACTTACAACAGCAGCCAAAAACTTCAGGGCTTGGCAAAGCAGGGGTTCTCACAGCTTGCTGTGACAGGAGTCAGACAAGGTATTCAAGAGGAGTCAGGAATTCCTCAACATCCATAATCATGAACATCTGCTCTTCCGCACAAACAAACAAGAAATACCTCTCTCTGTAAGAAAGCAGAGATGTTCTCATATCTTCAACTTTGAGTCTGCTGTCTGGAGAACAGCTGCAAGTTTAAAACATTATTTCTCCCCTGTCTTTTAGTGCTGGGGTTTAACTTTCGCTGACAAGACCCCCTGCCCCAGCACTGGTTCAATGCAGCGAGGGGCAGCACACTGTGTCCCTCCTAATGGAGAAAGAGGCTTTGCAAGGGCTCCTCTGCCAATGACAGGCTATCCTACTCACTGACTGCCCAGATATGCCTTTCTGGTTCTCACCCTTTCATCTGTAGCTGGAAAACTGGTGGTACATTTGTGGTTGAGAGCCCTCACTTGTCCTTTAAACTGAGCTGGCTGGGGGGCAGACTTTCAGTCCGTGGCTGACCAACATGTTTTCTCTTGGCCAACACTTCCAAAGCAAGCCACAGTATGACCCCAGAAAAGGTATTAGATGGGAGTTTTACAAAAGTTGTCTTTCTGTTTGCATTTTCCCTTGGTATATTTGGGCTTTGTGCCTTTAGGCTGATTGCAAAATGGCAAACACCAGACTCATAAATAAATTGTGGCACTCTATGACTGTTCTGAGATATCCACACAATGTAAGTAAATGTGTAAAATATGGTTGCAAAGAAAAGGTCTATCACGTGTCCTGCTGTAGAAGTCACTGCTGGGCAAGCCTGAAATGCTCTCTTGCAACAAACCTTTTATTCCCTTGTCTTATGCATGAAGCAGGCAACAGATGCTGAATGGAGAGGTTAGTAAAGTAAATGCTTCATTTATTTAATAAGTTGTTTGTTCCTTTAGGTATTTGTATCGACAAAGTTCAGTAATGCAAAATGATAAATTCAGTGCATAGGGGTTTTTACCACCACTCTGTCACCCCCTGGTATGTACTCCAGTAGCAAAGTTACAGTGAGCTGATAGGGGAAGTGTAACAAGCCAGATCGGTGAGAATTTCTAAGTTCAGTGCTCCCAAGTAACTTTGCATGTTGCTTGTTTTGAATGTAACTCACCACTGAAAGTAGAATCAGCAAAACACAGTGGGGAAGTGTGGACCAAGTTCAGGAACTAATCTACAGTCTGGTAGATGCTGCACCCTATCTCTAACAGAGAATCAGTTAAACACCTAGTATTTTCAGACACAAACAAAAACCCTGGTGGCATCAGAAAACAATTAAAAGCACAAACATCAAAGTAATCAGTCACTTAGGCCACTAGGCCACTAGCGCTAAGTGTTGCATCATATGAACAGAGTACTTTGAACATTCTTTAGATACATGCAATCTCAAAACTAGATCTACAGCAGTACAAATTTACTATGAACACTACATGTTCATTAGGAAAAAAAAAAAAAAAAGCTATCTTCCTTACCTGCTATTGCTTCCAGACTAGGGATTGCAATAGTGCTGTAAGTGCTAATACATTTACAGGACCACGTGGGAACTAAAGTTTCCTCTGCCTTTTCCAGGCTAGGCAATCTGTCCATGAAGAAAGAGCCCCACTGTTTAGACACAAAGTAGGGAACTTTGAGCTCATCTCCCTGAAAGAAAAATAAATAAATATGTAAGCTTAAAAAAAACCCAAAAAACTTTATTCATCCACAAGCATTAGTTTAAAGAACTCTAATGTTTATCTGATTTTCTGGGAAACCTATATTGTACCTCAGGAGCAATGTGGCTTTAAAATATAAACACAATAGCAATCTTCTTTCCATAAGTCCCCAAGTTCCTATTTATACAAATTATGGATTCCCTAGGACATAAAAAGTTAACTTTAAACATTTTTTTAAACCTTGTAAGAAACCCCCTTCTATTTTCCCTGTTTTTCTGTTTTTGATAGTGTGAATTGCTTGCTGTCCTTCACTGCTGGAGATGCTGTAATACAGCTGGGACCTCCTCCTGGGAGAAAAGGAGCTTCCTGATGCTGGGTGGAGTCACTGCAAAGAACGCATCATGCCACCTGTGTTATCTGTTTCTGAGCTGAGGAATGAGTGAAAACAGAGCCACAGAATCCATGGAGAAACATTCGGTTGCCTAGAGAATTGTGGAATATTAATTTTTTTAATGTTTTTAATTTTCAGACAACAACATCTAAATTAACTATGTTTTAAAGAAAGCATTAAAACAGCATTGGGAAAACAGATTTTTTACCAGTTCATCTTGAAACCTGCTATACACTGCCATGAGAAATCAGAAAAAAAATGCCAGGACACATCTACAGAAAGATGAAAAAATGGTAAACAAAACTACACTACAGAAAATCTGTTAAAGTAATTTGTTTCCAAAGTAACTTCTCAGACCTGCAGAGCACAGAGCAGATACCATAGCATGTGCCTCCAGGTTTGTGAACTTTTGTACTTTATTTGCCATTTAACCCCTCTCCTAACAGTTTTGAGAATCTGCTGGAATCACTTGTGTTTATGACAGAGGCCTGTATCTTTTGATCACAAGGAAGCAGCTGATGCAGCCCAACAGTAAACACAGCCGACCCTGGTAAACATAGAGCCACTCTTTCCCTGAGTCTGCCTTACAGCTTTTCCTCTGAGTATAGCTGGGGCTGCGGGAGGAAGTACTAATTTCAACAAATGTAGATATTAATTTCTGTCTTCTGATCTAAATAAATTGGAAAAAACCTTCTATCTTTCGTTGCAAAAGAAGCATTTAACTGAAGTCCTGGGCTTTTTTGTGGGGTTTTGGGAGCTTTTTTTGTGCCTTACATGAAAGGACAGCATGTTGCCTTTTTTTTTTTTTTACACCAAATCTTATCTTTCCATGCGAATCCCAGGACTTTACATCAGTTATAATTAAGTGCAGATGCTCTGAGGAATTAAAATCTGTTTGACAGCTGGATGACATATGCAGAAAACTCTTAAGGCTGTTACAGCTGTTCAGGTGATTAATCAAAACAACAGTACTAGCCCACATAACGATTTGCATAAAAGACAGGGCCCTGTTTATTGACAAGAGAAAAAATGTGAGTCTTCTGCTTTCTGAAATGGATGGTTAGTTAGACAATTAAAAAGGCAACCTGAGGGAATGAACTGATTTTTCCAGAAGCTTGATTCTACAGTGGGAATTTCTTCCTTATTAAGGAGTGAGGGAGTTACATTTTGGATTGGACTTGATGACAAGTTTCATAACTAACTGGGTTGGGTTTTACCAAGTCACCTGATAGAGAGCTTCCATCATTTTTTTTTTACTGGCTTATTTCCACACGGCAGGGCAGGTCTGGCAGGCTAAATCTTGACTGGAAAGAGCAGTTGAAACTTTGACCACATCCCTAGGAAATACCAGACATCTGTCCCCTTTCCATCCCTAACTGATGCTCTGAAGATGCCCTTATCTCACCTGAAGCACACATCATAGCCTGCAGTGAAGGACTGACCACACACCATGAATCTGTGCATCTGTGAAATGAGGCTAGAAAGTCTTCTCTTACTGTGGCTACTCACATGCCTGGAGGCACATGCCCAGCTCTGGGGCTGAGGAGCTCTGAAAGATGCATCAACCACTCCTGCAGTCCCCAGACACAGAATTTGCTCTCACAGCAGGACAGTAGATCCTGGAAAGTGTGCAATCCCTCTTTCTCATGCAAATCCCCCAAGTATTTGGGTTTGCTCTCAGGCACATTGGTCAGACAGTAGCAGGTCAGACGTTGATTGTGTCAGTTGAGGGTAAAAAGCCTCAAAGAAAGTATCTTTATACTTCAAGGAAATAGGGATGGTACCAGAAATCCCCAAGTTCCAGGGCCTTCCACAAAGTCACAACACCTGGGATACTTACTATCACCTTTTCTTTGCTAACTGCAGACAAATAGGGCATGTTAACAGAATAGACAGAATCTGTTAATAGGACCCTTGGGTAACACAGATTTGTCAGCTTACAAATGACCTTTCTAAAATACAAATTAGCAAGAGCTCTGAAGTTTTTCTACATTTGGCAAATAGATGAAAGAAAGTAAGAAAGATGTAAAAGAGACAGGAGTGAAAGATCAAGCTGTTAGTACTTTTAAGGGCTTTATTTAGATGCAGATTTGCCATCTATGCCATCATCTTTGTACCAAGCACAGAGCATGAGGAATACTTTACTGCATCCAATATGAGTGATGGTACTGATGATTGTATGCTTTGTGCTGAGGTAGTAACACTATTACTGACTCTTGATGCCAGAAAAAAAAAAATCAACGCTCAAAATACAGTTTTGCTGGTGTAACAGCAAGTATTTGAGATGTTTCTGTCAGCACAGTTGTGCTGGCCACAACAACGGGCTGTCCCTGAATTACACACCCATGCTGGGTGTGCAAATGGACAAGTGAGCCATTGAATTTTGTTGCACAGAACCTGCCCTCCTACCCATCATGCAAATATAAAACATTTCACCCATGATTATTGTACCTAAACTACAACAGGGATCATTACAAGCACACTTAAAATAAAATGTGCTGCACTTTAGGGTGCTTTAACTCACCAGGTTTCACAACAGCCCATCAGGTTTTTCCTGAAAGTACTCTTAGTGTCAAAGATAATCAGGAATAAAGAGAGAAACAGAGCCAAAAGGCATAAAGTAAATAGCCTTGTCTATGGTCACACCAAGGGAGCTAAGGGGAATTCGGGAGGATAAGAGCCCTGACCTCTATAACGAACCAGTCACTAAGCAACATTGTAAAAATTAAGTTCTCTCTTCTAAATACAAAATTATCGTCCATATCCAACAATTGATTCTTTGATTTCTTCTCCATTCATTCATGCAGCCCAAGGTTTTTTACACACTGACAGCTCCTCTGTAATAATTTTCCTCAAAATCCTGGGACAAATTCCAGCTTTCCTTTGAGTGTTCATTGATGGAACTGATCACACATTTAAAGAACAGAATGCAAAACCAAAGCCTCCAGCCAAACAAACCAACCCCCAATTCTGGGAGGAGGGGGAAATCTTGTTTCAACACAATGCTTCACATTTTTATTCACCCTGCATGCTGCAATTTACTTGGAAGCCAAGTAACTGCATAAATGGTGTTTAGTTTACTATTCTCTTGCTTATTTGGTTATGACTCATGTACTTGAAAGAACTGCAGTTGTTACCATAATTTCACAGTTATGTGTATCTGGCTTATATCATGCATTTAATTGAGGGTAAAAGACAAAAGCTGCAAATGAAAATGGAAATTACAAGTCTCCCACTTTGTGCTTGAGGAGGTTGTTTTCTTCCCCTCTCCCTGTTAGTGATGAAACACCAGCCAAACAACTAAAATCATATTTTTGTCATTTCTTTTGGAAACATGCAATTGCCAATTAAAATAATACTTTATTACTTTAATAGTATTGTCTAAAGAATGATAAAATTGAGAGTCGCATCAGGAATTTTCAGTCCCTCTCTGCACACACAGCACAGCATGGAAAATCTACAGTTGTAGTATATTTTTTATTGCCAATGAATGCTAAGGCTTATTAACCAGATGAATCTAATCTGCCTGTGACTAGTTTTCCAAAAACACCTGTCTTTGTACAATCCTTTGAATTGGCTTTTCTCCCTTCTTAACCAAAGGGTTAATGGGAGAAGTTGCTTGGGGGAATGAAAATAAAATTCTCATAGTCTTGTAAAGGGAGTCCCTTTGAACTAGTCCTGTTAAGTTAGTGGTGTCCAGTCAACTGCAGAGATATGGATGTGACCTGTTGTTCAGACTCCAGTGAGCAGCATGGTAATGAAATAACACCACTGACCTGCCAGGGCCCCCCTGGTTCAGGTTCCTTTAATCAATGCAATTCATTTCTCCCTTGCTTGCTCGCTGTCACTGGTAGCGGATGTAAACGGAACAGGGGTGGCAGGGGTGGTGTCTCCCTGAGATACTGCAATCTCTTATCAAGACTGCTACGGTGTCAGTGAAATTCCAAGCACCTGTCTAAAAGTCTCAATTTGCTGCATGACAGCTGCTGCGGTGGAGAAGATGGATCTTGTGGGCACTCGAGCAGAGGTGCTGCAACAAGGGGAAACCCAATCGTCACTGTGGGATTGGAAATGCATCGACCCATTACTCTTTGTACTTCCAGGAAAAGAACCACTTTCTTTCTGTCTGTTTAAGAATGTGTGCTTCAAATGCATATATTGAACACGCTTAAGAAACCATGTCGAACAGAACCCCCAAAACCTTATAGAGATGTAAGTTTTACGCAGCAATGCAGCAGAATCTCCAGTCAGAGAATGAACAAATATATGGAGGAAAATGAGTCATTTTTAAAGCATTAATTACTTAAATCAAATTGTATTCACCTATGAAGTGCTACTAGCTCTTCCTTCCCCACATCCCCCTCCTACTGAGAAACACTGAGAAATATATATATATATAAAATATATTCTTTTGATAATATATTAAATTTTTTTGTCTTTGTTTTTGTTTTTCTAAAACTCAAGGAAAAGCCTTAACATTAATGATTACATTTCCTTATTTCAGTGACTGAAATGTCTTTGTCTGACCTTAGTTTAGTAATCAGGATAGTGGGGGGAAATATGAGATATGTCTATTAAAAAAATAAAGATATAGATATCACATCTATTGTTTTAGTCCCATTGAAGATACCCTTTTCTCCATTAAAACCAGGATCTTTTACAACACTTGGATTAAAAACATACCCAGTATAAAAGCACCCCCCAAATATTTTCTATTGGTAAGTTAACTTTTAACCACAAAGAGTAATTATTTTAAAAGAAATGTTTAGTGCTTTACAAAGAAAAGTGCAAAAAGCATATGTATCTCTCTGCAATTAGAAGAAAATGATCTATTTATTTAGTAGCATATGAAATGAAGAGACACTCCAAATGGAGAGTGAAGCTTTGCTGCAATTCCTACCCACATGGGACATGCCGGAGGTACAAAGCTGCCTCATCATCCCTCTCAGTGCTGTTTCCTACCTACTTTGCTCTTTGGCAGCAGAGGGAAGGATAAATCACCGTAACTTTCCACCTTCTGTGGGAGAATTAAAGGGTGACAGTAGTGCTAAGTCTCTACTTCCCAACTGTGATCAACCTGAAAATCACATTATTTATCTGAGATAAATACCAGTAAGTCGGCACTGGGGCCAGATTTTGAAGCAGTCCCTCTTACCTGAGCACAGCTGTCACCAAAATAACAACCTGTGAGGGAAGCAGCAAATTAAAAGCTCTTTCTATATAAGGAAAGCACAAGCAAACCATATTTCACACAAAGAGAAAGCCATCTTTAAAGCAATATAATAAAAATTCCTCTGTGTTTACAGTTGGCCAGAACACGCAGAGAAACATCGTGAACTCAGTGGAGTTCAGGAGTCGGACTTGTGATAAGTGGGCATGGGATTTCTCCTTGTGGGATGGAGGGCAGGATCTTGTTACTGAAAATGTTCTTGCTAAGGGAGAGCACATACAGCTCCTTTTCTGAGTTCAATGGCCTAGCTCCAGGGAGAGGTGCTGTGCCACCCATGCATTGCTGAGCTGGAACAGAATGGCATCCTCCTGGTAAGACAAGGAGGATATATCTGTGGGGGATGCTGATGCTGCCAGCACCCTGGTAAGATAAACAAGTTCACTCTTAGCGCAGGTGACATGAGGCTTTTTTGTAATTTATTTTATTTTGTTCCAGGAAACATCTGCAGGAACTCGTACCTCATATTTTCCTTTCTTCTCCAAGGGCTCAGATTCAGCCTTCGCAGGCAGTGTACCTTTGTCCCCTAGAAGCTCCTCTAGGATGAAGACAGTTTCCCAGTTGCTATAGTGACGAGCTGGGAAAATATCTGAGTGCATACTGTCACCAAAATAAACAACCTATGAGGGAAGAAGCAAATTAGACGTTCATTGTATATGAGGAAAACACAGGCAAGCTGTATTTCACAGAGAGAGAAACAGAGCCTTAAAATTACTAATAAAAATTCCTCCATGTTTACACTTGGTCATAACATGCAGAGATCCTATTAATGTCAAATTTGGGGTTTTATCTTCAACCAGCTCCATAAAGGAAAGGCTGGTCCCACATACTCTCCCTGCTCTCGCCCTCCAGGGGCATTGGAAAGGGATGCCTAACTGGGACCAGCAAAAGGAAGTGTGAGTTTTCTGACTGACAGAAATAGCTTGATGGGAAGCAGTGCAGCGACTACCAAGAAAACACTCTATACTGGAACAAGTTTTTGACTACACTGAAAATGAGAGAACATGAAGCACTTCTCGATTACTCAGAACTCTTCTGTGTCCAGGGAGGAATTTATTCACTTTGAAAAATGTTGTCACATCATCTTCAATGGCATTTTCACCTATCCTGTTTTAAAATAACAAAGTCCTAATTTTCACTGATGCCATCTTTTAAACTATATGACCTGTTTCCTCAGGGAGATTTCCTGATTATAACCTGATTCTTCCCAAAGCTGCTGAAATGCTTAACCACTCATACAGAAAGTTTACATCTAGAGAGTTTACATATTCTACTGATGAGAAGACAAATATGCTACTTCCAGTTCTGGGCTGCAGGCTGTTAGCAGCAAGCTCAACCAGAACAGACGGTTGTGACTAATCACATCAATAACTTTAATGATAGTTTGTCTGGTGAATTCTTGACTGAAACAAGGTATTCCCAGAAAGATTTACTCTCACTTATAACATACCTTGGGATCCAACTTGCCGGTCATTTTCTTCAGTAGATCATAAAGCTGGATAGCATTACCTTGGGAATACCAACCAGGCTTGTCCAGTGACAGCAGAGCCTCCTGCTCCTCATCATTCTCTGAAATCACCAAGCAGAATTGCATGCTGTTAGTGAGACCAGCCCATCCTCCTGTACTTGTGACATGTGTGAGAAGCTGCCCGTGCACAGCTGGTCTATTTTGACATTAAACCAGCCCCAGTGTCTGACTCAGTTTCTGGTACTGACTGGATTCAGACAAGATGTTCGGTAGCTGAGGGTAGGCAGACATTTGTGAGAAAAGAAGCAGCTGAGTTTCATCAGTACTGGCTGCAGAAGACCTAAGGAATTAAATTCATGGGCTTTGCCACCCAAACACTGCAACAGTGGAGGCAGGAGGCCACACAGACCAGGCTCATGGAGCTGCTACAGATGAAGGTGAAACTGTGAGATAAAACAGATTTTAAGAGACAGCAGGTACCTTGCCATGCATAAAAATGACCCACAGTTTTTAAACACTGACATAAACCCAACACAGACTGAAGTAGCTCTTAAGGGCATTCACTAGCCTTAGATCAGCATAAACAATGAGCAGTTCCAGTTATCATCCAGTTTTGAAGAAATGATGAGTGGACAACAACCACAATGTGGTGGTATAACCCACATGGACATGTACCCACTCTGGCAGTGTCAGCAAATTATGAAAATCAGTGGAAATTGAAACTCCCTGGTCATCACCCAGCTCTGCCAGTCTTTGGCTGGCTCCAAAGCATGGATCTGACCCAGGGTCCACGTAGCCTTGTTACTTTTTCAAATCCATGTGCTACTGCCAGATGAACTCCATTTAGCTTCTTGCTGGAGCCAAAACAGTAGTCTCAGTGAACCGATAAACTAAAATTTCATCAGAAATATTAATATTAATGTCTTTTGTCTATTGTACTGGTGAAACAAAAGGTTGATTTTGTTATTTAGTCTCAAACATGTCTTAATTTCATGCTAGAGACAGAAGAGTTAGAAACCAATACAGTGCTTAGATCTGACTTTGGTGTAACATCAGAACTTCAGCTTTGTTCTTGCTTTATAGAATTTTTCAAAGTACTTAAAATGTGTCAGGAATAAGAGGAAAAGAGTGACTTTTACTTGGTTAGAGACTGCTGAAAGCTAAAGTGCCAATTTTGGAGAATGGTGAAATGCTAAGACAGCTTTATGTTTAAGAGCACTGAAGATGTAGATGGTGCAATACATCAGTATTTGAAAGAAATGAAAAAAGAAGCAAAACGAGGGAAATGGAGTCGTGGAGAGAGGAATGAAACCATTCTTTACTATTATGATTCTACGAATTTGAAGAAATGGAGACAAAACAATTCTATATTAAGGATGTTTTATAAACTAGGAAAAAACCAAGCAAATTCAAAGTTGACATTAACAATTCATGTAGAACTTGTGTGGAAATGTCTTTTCCGTTGTTCCTTTCCAGGAATGCAACAATAATTACAGCAATAAAAAATATGATAGCATCCATTAAAAAAAAATCTGAACTTCCTGATTATCAAAACCTTTGATCAAACAACTTTTGAACAAAGAGAAGCTGTCCAAACAGTAAATTTGTTTTATTTTCCCTGTATTTTTAGACACATTTTTGGATGGTTCGCTGAACAAGTAGCTACAATCTTCAACTGACATGGACACAGAAAAAGAAACTTATGAAAACAACTCTTTTGAGATGCTATGGAGTTTTTTGAAATTTGTGAAGATTTGTACAGCTACCATTGTCTCTCCATTCAGTCAATCAGGAAAATACTGGAGAAAAATGGAGCTTTTATGAGAGGTATTTTCAGAATAATGACATTGCATTTGCAAACAGGAGCCCTAAGTATTAGAGCAGCTTCAGGAGGCTCCAGCAAAGAGCAAAATCCTGCTTGCTATCTCTGTGGAATGGCATGAGGGGAAGTCCTGACTGGAACAATTCACTTTAATTACAAGGTAGAAGACCTCTTGCTCTGTGAGAGTTATTAGTGTCGCCACTAGCAATGGGATTCATCTCACTTAACTCAAGGCATCTGGAATTTACGTTTCTAATTCACAGTTACAATCTGAACTAGTTGGCCCTGTGGTAGGCAAAAGACAGTGCAACAAGGTTTTTTCTATGGGTGCCAGCTCTGGAGAAGGAAAGGATTTAATTAAGTTAGAAATTTTGCTTTTAGACAACGAAATAAAGGGAACTTAATTTCCCCTTTAGAAGGAGGCAGCAAACAGCACTGAGATGTCTAGTTCATTATGGGAACACTGTGATTTTGGAAGAAGCTTCAGAAATTTGAGGAATTAGGAAAGGTCCTTTAAAATATTTGAGTTCTAGGGTAATAGGGATAACAACTCTGAATGGACAAACCTTGCCTTGAACCATCTCACATGGCTGCTTGTGCTCACACATCGAGGGGTGATTGTGTCAATTTTATTACTGTAATCTGAAGGAGAAGGAAACGGATGGTGTTTCAGTTGCAATAAGTTGTTAACGAGAATGAGTTCTAATTCACTTAAATGCTGCATAAATATGTTTATGGTAGTTCCTAATATATTTTAGATATTCGAAGCCTAATACTGGCTACACTCAGTCAAGAGGAAAACTGCTGCTGACCTTCTTTCCACTTTGCTGTTATTGATTCTTAAAAGTTCATTCAAAGGTCAGAAATGCTATAAATATTCTTCCAGCAGGAAGCAACATACATAGGCAAGGATGCTTTAGGTCTTATAAGCTAGGAGGAAAAGGAGATGTCCCGACAATTTAAAACAGACTGGATAACCAAAAAAAAATTCTCTAATGATTTAGATGAAGTGACTTTCTTCCTTCTGAAGCCTCACATAACACTGAAACCCAGATTCCCGGCTGTAGACTGAAAACATGCCACGTCAAGAAATGTAGAGGTACCAAGCAAGTAAAATTAAAATAATTAAACCCAGAAAATCATTCTGTTAAAACACTTGCTCAAACCTAACTGTGATTCAGAGCAGTCTTCCTGAGGGGAAGTTACTGTTCCTTTTTAAAAACAACAACAAAAGCTTGACTCATGCTGGGGCAATATTTTCATTGCTGGGATGGCAATTTCCATATAGCTTTGTCTAACAGCTTGGGAAATGGTTCTGCTTCAGACTATACTTTCATGACCAAGAAGAGATAAGTTTTTTCAGATAAACCAATTCACTAACAAGACTCAATAACCTTTTTCTTGTGAGAATTTTCTTGCCTACCTTTAAATGTGCATTGCAGCTTTAAAACACGGCTCAAGGAACATCTGGTTTCATTCTGAATGATTATGCAAAAAGTAATCGGTGAAGCTTATTCTCATTTAAATGACAAGTGATGGTAATTTACTTTGGCAAAGTCATTTTTTGAGAAAGGCTTTGCACAGCTTGCTTACTGCCATCTGCTCTGTGTCCTCTTATGGGTTATACCTGCTGAGATGGGAAGCGTATGAACCTGGGGATCTACCCCCAGCCTGGCTGGTGTTTACACTGTCAGACCCCAGCCTGTGGGATGGGGGCCTTGGTTGGGAAGCCCAAGGTTAAGAGAGAAGCTGAGGCAAGGGTGAATTTATGCATCAACAGTTATTAATCTACACTGTGCCATACCTACACCCAGGTTAATTTTCATCAGTTCACCACACCTGAGACACTACCCTATGCTGCTCCTCTGGCTGGGTGCCCTGCAGTGAGTGCTGGCTACACACTGGGGCCAGGACCTGCCAGTGACTCACCAAAGAGCCTGAGGACATCTCACATCTACTTGACTGGGCAGAGACCAGAGGAAGAAAGCAATTCCAAGTGCCCAGAGGCCCTGCCAGCCGAAAGTGTGCTGGATTTGACTACAGTGTGCATACAGCTCCCATACTGCCCCTCCTTCTGTCTTCTCTGGACAGCCTTTATTTAACCCATTTCCACACAGACCCAGTTAGGCTGGCTATTAGAGTTACTGGTATTTTTTTTCCCTTGGAGCTGTGCAGTAGAATGAAAAACATGTGTCAACTCTGTTGCTGCTCGTGCCTGCACCTGCTCCTGCCTCTTCTTGCCCATGGGCAGCTCGCTCTGCTTGCAGGCACCTCATGCAGATGGGCTCACATGTTCAGCAGCCAAAGCTCTGGTTACCAACACAGGGGTTACTGTAAAACAAGTCCATTCTATGGTCCACAACTATCATACTGATACTCCTCTCTGCAATTTAAGAAAATGTCATTTCAGACCCTGAGGGCATTAATATAAAAGCTGGGTTATGTTCCAGTCTCACTTGCAAATACAGTCTGGTTCTGGATAGCATTTTGAGCTCACCTAAGAAAGAGAAACACTCCTTTCCAGAAGGGAAATCAGGGCAAGAAAGTGCATCATTTTACAAGGACAAAGGGACCTGCACAGCTGGGTTCTTCCAGTTGTAAAGGTATAACAAGATGGGTGACATAAGCTGTTGAGTTTTGCTGTGGGCATGTTCTCCATGAAGAAAGCAAGTACTTAGAATTTTCCTGGAGGTAAAACTTCATACTCTATGGCCACCCTTCTTAGGCTATAACCCAACATTCCTATGTATAGACCAACCAACTTTGCTGTGTGGTTTCCAGGATTCACTCAGGTAAATTTGTGTGTATTTTGCCATCCCTGATTACTTCTGTGCCCTGGAAGTAGCTGTGAAATCCACCTGCCTGTGCATCAGCAATTTCCAGTCCCCTGTTTGACAGGATGACTGCAGGGAAATGATAAAGAACAAATTATTCCCTTAACACAATGCGCTGAAATGAAAGGTTAAGGTTTCCCAAAGTGACTGGTGCTTTTGTCCATCTCCTTTCTTGGCTGTCCAATCTGGTTTATTTTTCTCAGAAAAAGCCTGAAGATCACCTCCCCTTCCCGCCTTTGCATCATTCTGCGTCTTTTGGGGTGGCTTATGGTTGGTGAGACAGAAGCTGAACTAATCAAAGTAAAAATTCAGTTTTGAAAACTGGAACATGATTTTAAACTTTACATAGGCAGTGATACCTCTTATGCTTAGCAATCCCAAAATATATGTGTTCGATCATATGGAGGAGTAAATACCAATACTACTAAAAGCTGGCAATGCACTGGAAGAACACCACAGATAAAGCTGAGGAAAAAGTACAGATAACACCCTGTGGAAAAAAAAAAGAAACTATTTCTTAATAATTCATAGGTACTGTTTATCATATTACTAACAATTACTTTTCTCAGGAAGGACTTCTGTCCTTTCACTGTTTTGTAAGGCCTGGTAAGAGAGAAGTACAAAATACTGTATTTTTAAATTGCTCTGGGCATATGTAAAAAACACAGATTCTTTTGAGCAGAAATTTAAAAAAAAAAGAAGATTTTACATTTTTAGTTTTACCAAAATCTTTTATGCTTTTATTAAAATCTGCCTTACTGCTTAAATTGTGGCAAGTAAGGTTATGTAGAGATAAAACTGAAGCTTTACTTGTTTGTAAGAAAATCAGTAGTTCCTTTAGAAACGTCAGCAGTTAAGTTTCTCTAAAGTTTTACTTGTTTATGAGAAGATCAGTAGTTCCTTTAGAGAAGTCAACAAATAAGTTTCTCTAGGAGGTTTTGATTGTTGTGTTACAGAAACTGAAAATAACAGCTCCCTACAGATTAAGTACTTTGTTTTCAAATCTGTCAACGCATTAACTTTTTGCCTTCTCAGGAACAGTCTGGCTAACAAAGTGTTTCTGTTTAAAACACTGATATGATGAAATACAAGCAAGGTCATTTTTTCCCCAGAAAAGAAAAATCACTTTTTGGGAAATGATTCTCCTACAAGTTCATTTTTAATTGTAGTTCATGTGCAAATTTGGTGAGGGTTTTCCCATATTTTATTTAATTGCATTTATAAATCAGAAAACTTCTACTTTGCAAGGATAAGTGGGACATAAATACATAATTTCACTTCTTCATTGCATATATTTTGTAAGAGTTTTTTTATCCATTTTTTTTTAAATTGGGATCTTGGAAAGGTACAAAACGGCAAGAAAAAAAATAAATTCCCCTTTTAGAACAGTTTTATTCTGGATCTCATTAGTTTTGTAAGAAGATCCAGAGCCTTATAAATGAGGAACTTCCAATGTTCAAAAAAATAACCATGTTAAAATTAGTACCATAGTTTTCCTAGAGATCCCTCTATAATTTTGGTGAAAGACAGGCTTTTCCAGAAGGCATTTCCAATTAAAATAAGTTAGGAAAGGTAGGTAATTGAGGAGAAAAACCCTGACATAAACATTATAGGAATATACAGTTCATTTCAAGCACCTCTCCCTAGCTGTTCTTACCAGGGTGTACACAAGATGGAAGCAGAACATGGAGGGAAGCAGAGAAGATGAGATGAGGGCCATCAGACAGTTCTGATCTAACCTGTCACTTCAGAAAATTGTCTCAATTTCTAAATTAAAATCAAAGTGAGACACGCAAAGCATCTTCTTTGCACTATGCAGTCTATAATCCTTTGGTTTACCCAAACCCTAGTGATACCTACTGAAAAAAGACATATTGAAATTTGCTCTTGGACCATACTCTTCCCCAGTGAAAATTGACACTGAAGTGTAATGTGGAAAAACTCCATGCCATCATTTACCTTGGCCTTAAACGTAAAAAAAACCTCCAAGGACTGAAAAAAGAATAAAAGTTCTTTAATCCTCAGTTAAAGAAAGACTAAGAATTTTTTCCCTGTATCTTAATACTTCAGGGATAAAATATATATGAATAGACAATTTGATTCTGAACAAATATATCCCCACAAAGCAATATAGGGACCCTTCTGCAAGGGGCTTTTGCTTTTCATTTTTTCAATTCTCTAAAATATGTTATTTCAAAGGGAATGATTGTGTAGGAGGCATGAGCATGCATAGTTATCACACATACTCATTTGCCACAATAGACACTTTCATTAACTTTTATATGAAAACTATTTCTACAACCAGGTTGATTTATGATTTATAAGTAGCTACATTCTTTTTTTCCTAACTTATTACACTGTCTCAAATCTCTACTTTAATTTTATTGATTTATTCTGTCTGAAGTTCCAGCTCTAAATATTGGCTGCCTCTGAAGGGGGGCAGTTTTATATCAACCTTTAAAGATTAACTTAAGATTTAAGATTCCAAATGCAAAAAAAAATTAATTGGGAATTAAAAATAAACAAACAAATAAACAAACCCACACAGTTTTCTGCCGGCTAGTAATTTTACAAGTAGAGCTGCAGACAGTGCTTATTAAAGCCTTACTCAGCTTTAGTAATTAAAAAGAAGAACCCCACCCAATCCTAATATCTCTAAGGAAAATTGGATGCCTTAGAATGATTTGTCTTTTTCTCTGGAAATAAAAACTAACATCTGAGACTACTGAGGGAGGAGTTCTCGCTCCTGTTGACCCAAGAATTCTTTTTATCACATGGTAGCAGAGAAGCATTACATTGCACATGTAAAAATCATACTGACATTGAACCCATTTGAATATGGCTGTCAGGGAAGAGACTACTTTGGCATTGCTTCATATATGTACTAAATAGTGTATATTTTTATAGGTTATTCATAATACTTGGCACTTCAAGCAACAATCAAAGAAAAAAAATTTAATTAGAATATAATGGCATTAAATAGTTAAGGACCATTTTCTCTTAGAAAACATAGAAACTGCCACTAATAGTTTAAAATCATAGATATGAAAGTATATGAAACATAACCACAATCACACAGAGTGGTTTTGTTCAGTTGCAAATACACTTTTTTCCTGATACATTTTCTGCCTTATATTTTGTTTCCCTTTGCTTAAGAAAATGCTCAAGAGGCTCTGAAAGAGTTTGGGACCTAACATTGATTTTAGTTAGGATTTGATTTTATGACTCCCTTGGAGTCATATCTCTGTTCATGTATCATCAATGAATCCCAGTGGTGATTTTTCATTTTTTTTTTTGCAATAAGGATGATTTTATTACAGTCTCTACTGCACTTTATGCTATTACTATTCCTTCTGGATAGAAACATTAGAAAAGAAGGGAAGGGAAAGGTGTGAGCATGTGATGAAAGACAGAGATGTGACAGCAAGTTCAGTCTTGAGGTCTGGGGACAATTTCATGGCCCTGTGGATCACAGTGATGGATGAATTCAAAGGATAGACAAAGAGTATGACAGGGTTAGAACAACTGGAAGAGATTTCAGAAGCTGTTTAAGGCCTGCTAAGGAGCCAGGTAACACCAGAGTGAAAATCAACATGAAACCTTGTTCCTCTAGGATCTGTTGAGATACAGTACAACTTCACATTTAATAAACAAAATAAAAAATGATAGGGAATGAATGTTCTTACAAACAGGAAGAGTTCTTACGTGTGAAACAGCCACTGTAAAACTCAGAACAATGCAACTTGCTGGAGATGGCAAGTAAAAATGGAAACTATTCCTTTCTGGCAAAGAATGTTTAGTTATCCTTTGAAGGGAAGACTCACATGAAAGATTTGTAGTGATGAGTCTTCTGAAGAAGTAAAAGAGAAATGATTCCTCTGATGCTTCCTAAGGCACAGGAGGTGATTTCAGACAGCCAGCACAGCTTCACCAAGGCAAAATGCTGTCTGATCAACCTAGTGGCTTTCTATGATGGAGTAACTACAACAGTGGATAAAGGAAAAGCTACAAATGTCATATATCTGGACTCCTGGGACACGGTCCCCCCCAACATCCTTCTCTCCTGAGATGCCACCTCGATTACTGCATCCAGCTCAGGGATCTTCAGCACAGGAAGGACATGGGCCTATTGGAGTAAGTCCAGAGGAAGGCCACAAAGCTGATCATGGGGATGGAGCACCTCTTCTATGAGGAAAGGCTGAGAGAACTGTGATTATTCAGCCTGGAGAAGAGAAGGCTTTGCGGTGACCTAATTGCAGCCTTGAAGGGAACTTACAGGAAAGAGTGGGCAAGAATATTTACAAGGACAGGGGAATGGGAAATGGTTCTGAATTGAGAGTGGCTTTAGATTAGATATTAGAAACTGTGAGTATAGTGACGCACTGGCACAGGTTGCCCAGGGAAATTGTGAATGCCCCTTCCCTGGAGGTGTTCAAGGGGGATGTTGGATTGGGCTCGGAGCAACCTGGTCCACCTGAAAGTGTCCAGGTCCACAGCAGGAGGGCTGGAACTAGATGATCTTCAAGGTTCCCTTCCAACCCAAACCATTCTATGATTACTTTTTCAGTTCCTTATCTGTGCATTTTGTGAGGTTTGCAAAACCACTTGGGTATCTGTATGAAAATGTGCTTTACTTGTTTCTCAGAACCAAGAGCATTGTGCTAGCTCTCTCTTTGCAGGAATTTCACAGATAAAATCTCTTGCTACTATTATTCCAGAAAAAATAATAATCTCGGAGCATTCAGCCTTAGTCTGGCAGTACCACAGAGGCAGCTGGAATCTGTGGACAGTAATAATATATGAAGTGGTTTTACAGCAGATAAGAATCAAGTTAGAATGAACATGTTTGCTAATGAAAAGAAAAAGTCCTGGGGTCACTAACTCTGCCTAGAAAAACATGCAACATACATACTAAAGTTTAAGACATCTGGAGCCCAATGTGAATAATAAAGACAGGCTGAAGAACAAAAAGAGTTAGGAAGAAGATGGTACACCACTTTTGGTTTTGAGCTTTCAGGTTGAAAGAACTAATTCCCTTTGGAACATTAGCTACAGAGGACTTGCTACTCACGTACAGGATGCAGTGTCCCACCATCCCTTACCAGCCAAGAAATGTCCATTTTTGTATTCTCTGACCTATTATTTCCCTGTACTTGGTGGGAGAGGCAGAGGTGCTCCTACACAAGGTGACTCTCTACACACTTGATATGTACTCCATGAGCAATAGATCCACATCTGCTGCTTGTTGTAGATCTCCTCTTACCACTTTGCAGTTCTCCTGGGTGCTTCATAAACATCGGGTAAGCTGCAGTATTTAGAAACTGTGAAACTGAGGCAGAGATCAGCTGTCATATTGAACAGAAGCAGACCTCGGCCCAGGCTTTGGTCATGATTCTTCCACATGTTCTCAGCTAATTTCTAGGGCTTCCTAACCAGCTCCTTTCACCACTTGCTTCCAAAAGCAGATCTGCAGTACAAACACCAAAATGTGCTTTCTGCAAAAAACAATTCTACAGACTAAACTTAATAAAAGTTTGACATTTTGGAGAACACACAAGAGAACTCTAAAGCTCCTTAATCAAAACCAGCACATACAGATTCATGGAAACTATGCTGAAGGGAAGCTTTCTGCATCAGCTGCCAGCTCTTACTCTGCCAGGAATGTACCATACACCACTTTATTTTTGCTTTACTACAAACTGCCTCAATTCCAATTTCCAAATTGGTTATGAATCAAATCACAAGGTAACTCTTAATGAGGTTCTCTGTCTAATCATCTACTTTTGAATTCTACAGATGAAAACAATTACACAGAAAATAAAGATGAATAAAACCTCAGGGAAAATAAAGATGAATAAAACTCCCAACTTCTATCACGTATTGTTTATGCATAATTGATATATGTCAAAGAATGTTTTCCCCCTGCAAAGTCACACTGGTAAGTCCCCCATGTCCCAGGTAATTTTTCTTTCTTCCAGGAATTCTGTTTGGATTTTGACACCGTTTTAAGAAGTAAAGTGTGAAGTTATTTCTCACGGTTTGCACTAAATCTTAGGGGACCAGTAAAGTTTACAAACTTGTATTGACCCATCCCTCAGGCAACCCATCTTCTATGGGTCCTCTGCCACTTCTGCAAGACCCTTGGGTTCCTTGGGGCTCTTGGTCAGCACTGCAGGTCTGTAATTAGGCGATGAGCACAGCTCAGCTGGGATTCAAACCCAGGTGCAGAAGTGCAGTGTGCTCTCCAACAGGAAGCGCAGCACAGGGTCAGCAGGCCAATGTCTTCTGTGCAGCTTAGGCACTGCTGTTCAGCACCACAAAGCCCTGCACTGACCAGGTCTGCTGGCTCTTCATTGCCTACAGTGGGAGGTGGCTGAGGATAAATAATAGATAGCCAGAGCAGTTTCTGCACACTGTGGTTTCTGTATCTATTCCTGGTACTTAACTGCTTAAAATAGACCTCTGATTTTTGACATATGGCAGCACCCTTACAATGTACTTCTGAGTCAATTTTTGTTTGAGGGAGTGTGCTGGTTTTGGCTGGGGAAGGGTTAATTTTCTTCAGAGTGGCTGGTAGGGGGCTGTGTTTTGGATTTGTGCTGAGCACAGTGATGAAAACAGAAATGTTTTTGTTATTGCTGCACTTACACAGAGCCAAAGACTTTTCTGCTTTTAGTACCTCCAAGCCAGCTAGAATGCTGGAGGTGCCATAGGAGTCTGGGAGGAGACACAGCTGGGACAGGTCACCCACACTGACCAAGGGGATATTCCAGACCATTCCATTGACATCATGCTCAGCATATAAAGTGAGGGGAAGAAGAAGGAAGGGTGACACATTTAGAGTGATGGAGTTTGCCTTCTCGAGTCACTGTTATGCATGATGGGGCCCTGCTGTCCTGGGGATAGCTGAACACCTGCCTGCCCATGGGAAGCTGTGAATTCTTTTGTTTTGCTTGAGTGCACAGCTTTTGCTTTCACAATTAAACTGTCTTTATCTAAACTCATGAGTTTTCTACCTTTTACCCTCTGATTCTCTCTCCAATCCTGCTGTTGGGGTAGTGAGTGAGAGGCTTGGCTGCTGGCTGGGGTGAAACCATGACAGTGAGAGACTTGTGACTCCATATGAAAAAACAGCTTCTGAAAAGGATCCGTTTCTCTGATACAGATTTGGCAAGAAGAAAAGCCAGATTATGAATAAGCTACCAAGGGTCTAACATCCTACTTAGAAACAGTAGTAGAGTCTGGTAGTAATCCACATAAATTTATAAGCTTTCCGTTGGGACATTTATTATTCCACGGACAAAATAAACTGTATCTGTAAATACAAATAAAATGTATTTAACCATCTAATAATACAAATGCACAAAACAAATCAAAAGGATTTTAATGCAAATCTTAATGAAAGAACAGCTGTGGAGCTGTGCATGGTTGGTCTCCCTAGTGTTCCTCTCAGCCTTTTGAAATTTTCAATGTAGCTCTTCGCCCCCAGTCACAGACACTCTTGTATGTGCTGGGAAATAGAATGTAGGTGAAAAGACATTCATAACCATAATTCCCCCCTTCTACTCTAGAATTGTTGGTATTGAATCAAATTATCTGTATAAAAAATTGCTAGACATTCTTCGGCATTTCTATGGAAGCATAAACATGAAAGAATTGAAGGTATTATTTCAGAATGGATGCTACAACAAACCCATGACCTTGGCATTATTAGCACCATGCTCTAACCAGCTGAGCTAATAACAGGGCTAATAAGAGCAGGCTTGGCAAGCCTTGCTCATGTATGGAAACGTGCATTTGCTTTTGTCTTCCATACAGAACTGAGTCTCCACACTCAGTGCAAAATCTTCCATAAATCCCAAGCATTTTTATGTATCACCGATTATTATCGCACAATAAACATAGTCTAAGTTGAGTGCTGACTGCTTTGCTTCTAAATCTTGTCTGTCTCTGAGAATATGGAGGAAAAGATCATCTCCTCTTAACAACATTTTTATGTCTTGCAGGAGAATTCCCTTAAGCCAGATAATCTGTTTGCTGAACACTTTTATCTGGAATACAAAGTGGCCATTTAGGCATTTTGGCTTTGGTTTTGAAAATACAGACTTAGGCTATGGCAATTTATGCTCTGTAGGCACCCACTGGAGAGAGAAGATTGGGTTGACAGGTCCTTAGCTCATTCTGCTGTGAAAAGAAGCTGCATTTTTTTGATTAATTTGGCTTCCTAAGTGTGGGAGTTTTCCTGCCTCATCTCTCTGGTATAATCCAGATCAGACTGTATCCCAGTTCTACTCTCTGCTAGCATCCTGAAATAAAAGACAAAAAAGAAACAACACCAGAAGGTGATCACAAAACTATGTCTGAGGATTTTCTATAGATCTTGACTTTTAATGACCTCCCAATCATATGTATGTTTAAAGAAATTTGACATGCTTCTCTAAGAAGGAAGGTTCTTCAATTAAAATGAAACATAAACATCTCCTGAACCACTGGTATGCAACTGTCTTCCAAAATAAACAACTAGTTGAGCTTATAACTTTCAATATTTTGAAATAATTACTGGATAACTATTGAATAATTTGATTAATTTCAGTATAGAACACATGAAGTTCATGGATCCAATTCCTTGAAATAATAAAGGATATATGGTTGAACCATATAAATGAAATCTAGCAGAATTAATTGAAATAATGTTAATTTCCCTATTATGCTAATTCTTTAAAAAGGGTTAAAAGGATTTTCACAGTCAGGACTGAGGAGTCATACTCAGTTTACAGTTCTTCACTGCTTCTGGATTAGGACATTAGATATCTTAGGTGAATATGCAGATCTGCTGCAGATAGGATTCAGGGAAAGTCATTCAATATCTTGGTTCCTTGGCTCAAAGAGAAAAGCCTGTGCTTTTGTTTTTTCACCATTTGTTTATCTGGTCTGCCTGTGGGTTTCTTGAAGACAGAAACTGACTCTTATCACATCCTTGCACAATACCTTGTTTAAGTTTTATCCTTCAAGGCCTTGAATATAACATTATATAATCAATAGCTAGGATTCTGTAGTAGTGTTACTGTAGTCATTAATGTAACTCCTTTTGAAAATGAAGATATACTCTCCATACACAAAGAATCCTGTTTTGGAATACTTGGCAATTATGCTAAACATGTTTTCCAGTTTTAACAAAGGGAATATTGTTGATACCATGCTTTTGAAAGAAGCAGTTTTAACTTTCTTTGAACTAGTTTTCTGTAATATTCTTATCAGCTCTGTGCCAAACACGCTACTTAATATCAAAGGTAATCAGCTGAAGCACCCCCTGCTGTCTTTATGCAGAAGCAAGTTGCAGTTTTTCACTGTTTTGATTTTTGGATGAATAACTTGCTTATTTCTTTTATCCTCTGAGGTACTTTGAACACTATGCAAACATATAAAGACCTTGGCCTGACACATTTACTATAATTTTTTCTTTTAAAGAAGGATAGGCATTAGAGAATGCATCCACAGCTCCGCCTTCATCTCAATGACAAAGCAACAAAGAGATGCCTTACTTCAAAGACTGTTTAATTTTTTTCTTCTTAAGAAATTTTTAGATAGACAAGGAATTGTTTATGAACAGCAATGGAAATGATGGGGCCTATCTTCCTATGAAGTTGTTTCTTGTGAATGCAGTGTTGCATTCACTGAATGTCTAATAGGGTGCAGAGTCTCACGAGTGCTTTTCCAGTAGCTGGGTCACTTGTAGCTAGGCTTTCATGGATGGGTACTCAGATATCTAATCAAGGGGAAGCTTATACCGCAGCCTTTCTCTGTGTTGGCAGTGATAGGCCCATCTTTTCCTCTCCAGCCTGTTGAGGCTGTACTATCTCTGAATGCTAGGCCAGACTCAAGTGCAGTTGAAATTGCAGTATTGACAGAGGTTTGCAGCAGGGGATGGGCAGAAACTCCTACCCACATGAGATTGCATAAGTCTCAGTGCTTAGGCAAACAGAGTAAATGTTAAAGAATCAGCCTGTGTCCTGGTAGCTCTTCTAGCTAATATGGTGGAGCCAAAGGAGCTCAAGAAGGAGCATCAAACCAAATTTACACTGGCAAGTTTAGTTCATAATCAGGTACCTCCTATGGCCAGTTTCAGGCTGAAATTCTAGCCCTTGGCCCATGCTCTAGGTTTACAGTGAATTGGCCAACACGGTGCCCCCCGGTAGGAACAGAAACAGAGCTTTGCTGCTCAACCTCCAGCTTCTGATGTGCTGTAACTGCCTGAGTGAAACCCATCATTTGTATAACAAATTTGTATAAATGATGTGATGACAATCTGGCCTCACAGCAAGCATGAGTAAAGCCCATTCAAAACCAACCCCAAGCGAACAGAACAAAACACACACTCTCTCCATTCCTCTTCCTAGGAAAAGGAATGGCTTCTCAGCTCAGATTTCCACTGTAAGGGAAAGTCATTCTTTGGCTACCACATGGTCTAACTACTACAGAGTCACAGCTTGAAGAACTTACACCAGTACAACCATGTCACTGCAGTAGTGGATGCACACACCATCAGTGCAAACTGCAGAGTGTCTCTTGCATTTCATGAAAGGTTAATAAATGATGCATTGCCAATTAGTAATCAACTGTGCATTGTCAATTTCTAATTCATTATCTCTGTAGCGGAACAAAAATGTACAAAACATCTGTTTTTATGAGGCAATGACCATCAAATACAGTAGCCAAGGACTTTGGAAACTATCAGAAAAAATGAAGCCTGTGACTAACAACCTGCTCTGCAAAAGGATCTGAGTATGTGCTGGCCTGACTTTATTCTGCTTTTTGCACCTATTTGGAATGCTTTCACACAGAACTTTGTACTGAACACATAAAATCCAAAATACAAATGGTCATGGTCAACTAAGGCTATGTTTATCAAAAATGAAATAAAATTTAACTGCTAGAAAGCTCCTTAATCCATCAAGACAGATAAAAGACTGCCATCCTACCTATCCTATAGACAATTACAAACATTGACGACATGATAGGAAATGATTGCCTCTATTCTCAAATTATTCCCAAAGTATTGATTTCAAACTATGCACAGGTACTATCTAGCAAACCTTAAAAGGATTAATTGCTAAATCCCTTTTATTAAAAGGTAACATCTGTTGATTTTTCAAATGTTTGTCTACAGTACATAAATAATATCAGGAAACCAGAAGCCTCTGAGACAGCTGTTTACACTGTCAGAAAAATAATCTGTGGAGTAGCTGATAGCTTTGCAAAGACAGTACACAAACTGGAATAGTTTTAGACTAAGATCATTTAAACAAAGGGTAGGAGGTGAAACAGTCATCCAAGAAGTCTGACACTGTGGATTTTTTGAAACACTCTCTGAGCTTCTCGAGTGGATTATGAATATCTGTATAAAAACAAACCCTGGTATATGAGAAGAAATTTCTTTGTATGTGTCTCCCACTGTCAGCTCTACTGGCCTCCCCTAGCCTGCTTGTCAGAAAACAGTCAGGCACTGATCAGGTTGCTAAACAGGATGCCATCTTATAAGATACCACCATAATCCTTATAGTTTTTTGTAATAAAAATTAAAACCAGCCAGGTTCTACCACTGAATATGAACTATTTGTATATAATCATCCATACCAACCAATTGCTTAAAAAGAAACTTCTTTTTCTCCAGAAATCATGGATAAAATGAAAATCCCTGGCTGAGATAAGAGTAGGGAATTATTTCTCAGTGGTGGCTTGGGTATAGACCAAGATACTTTATCCCTTTTAACAGTGGACCTACTACTGCCAGCTTATTACAGAACCTGTTTCTGATATTAGAGCAGTAAGAGACTCTTGATCTTAATGTCATCATCCTGTGAGGTAAAAAATGATCTAGTTTTGAAAATGAGAGAGAGCACAAAATATCACTACTTAGTTATAATCCTTCTTTTTCTTTCCTAAATAGCTGGAAAACACATGAAAAACAGTGCCAATACACTTTAAAGAATTGCTAAACAGCATTTCCCTAAAAATGTAGCATTGCTTTTAAGGGCCATATGGCACTGTGGAATGTTATAACAATATAAAGGCAGTCATTTTAGAAGAGATATGGGAAATGATTACGGACTTTATACCTCTTGAATAATCCAGTGTGCAGCCAGCACAACCTTTCCATGCTGCTGTCACAAGCTCCCAGCAAAAATGCATTATTATGTTGTCTCATGTCATAGAATATATCCAGACAGACTGATACAAAGAGGCACCATCTCCAGAAGAATGGAAGAAGCACAGCTGCATTACATAAAGGAACACTCTGAGCCACTGGAGGAAAAGACTACACAGGTGCCCTTTGCTAGTCGTGCTGTTATGCTGCTTGTGCCTCCTGAGAGGTGCAATAAGAAGAGGCCCTTTGTGAGCTTCCCTGCAAAAGGCTTCCCAAGCTCTGAGACCCATAGGAGAATGGTGCTACATCCCCTGCTGTGACTGGAGGGCCAGCTGGGAGCACCAGTCTGCCCAGGGCATGGGTACATAATTTTAAGGTATCTGACACACTAGCCTTATTGCAGAAGTCCTCCTTGAGGCAACAACAGAAGTAGAGGTCTAAAATTCAGAAAAGCCCATCAGGGTGAAATCCCTTTCCTCTGTATGTTTCCATGTGCTGCTCTGCTCTTACTCGGCCTCTTCCCATGCTCTCCCTTCCCACCACCTGGCTCCCACAGCCCCTCTCCGATTCATCTCTGCCTCACACAAACGCCCTTGAGTCACTCTGCATTCAGGTCAGATTTTCCTTGCCCTCCTTGGTCATGGAAGGAGCAGCGGACAGCCAAGCTCTAGTGATAAAGGTGTGCGGGGAATCCACAACAAACAGAAGAAAATTATTTTCTTAATAATTTTCTTAATTATTTTCATAATCCCAGCAATGGCCTGTGTCTGGAAGCATAGTCTAAATCTGTGGGAAATCCTTGCAGACTGAAGGCCACAACCTATATATTTGAGTAAGGATTCACAGGTGCAGCAGAAGACCAGGTTCCTGTTGGGACAGTGAGTTCTTCACTAAATATCAAGTTTCTGCATAAAAATACCAACAACTGTGCTGTCATATCTGTGATGAGCTAAAGTCTAAATCCAAAACTATTTTAAAATTTGAATCTACACTTAAATATGAAGATCTGATGATATAATGCAAGATAAGACTGGTAAGAAAACATAATTGGAGCAACTAAAACAGCAAAAAAAGACTAGCTATGCTTTCATGCTTTAACCTCACAGGCTGATGTACAAAAAAAGAAATATATTTTTCTTATCAAGGTAGCCTTCACTGTGAGAGGTAGTAACTGAGAAACCTATTATACCACAGTTATACCAATTGAGCTATATTGTAGATTCAATTCAATGCGTTTTGGTTGAAAATTTTAACCGAATTTTCTAGAAGTGGCATTTATATTCTTCAAATGAGTGAATAATACAAGACTATTTAAATGAGATATATATAATAGTGCTATGTAATGTTTCAAAATTCCCACATTTTAATATATGTTCTATAGTTTTACTAAGGTCTTATAAAATTTACAGAGTAGTACTTTGATATTCTTCTGGTGGTAAAGACAGAAATTGCAAATAAAAAGAATAACCTAAAAAGAAGCTAAACTCCTTACACATGAAGGAAGGCACCTCCTTCCTCATCCCAGTCCTCAGGACTAAAAATCCTTAGAATATAAATGCAAAAACATAGTTATATAGGATTAGCCCTGATTCTCCACTCAGTTCTGTAGCCCATCTCTAGCATAGTCAAGCCCAGATGTGGCAAAAGATGGCAAAATAAAATCCAAGTAGCAGATATGGGATCACCACCTTCTGAAGTCTTGAAGTCCCTAATAAACAAAAATGGTCTTCAGTCCAGAGGTATGGTGTTTTATATCCTGTCCCCTTGTTTTCTAATTGGTCCTTTCAGCTTATAGAATTTTCTCGTATTTCTAGAAGGCTGGAGAAGAATGACTGAATGAGGAAAAAAGATTCTGCACAGAATTGTTTAAATGGCAGTTACCAGAAAATCATAAAAAATTAGAGGACTGAAAGTTCCTTAAATGGGAAGCTACATTCTGCAGCAGAGGCACCTTGAGATGGACAGAAATTCAAGTTCAGGAATAAGGCAGACAGCCTGGAAGTGTAACTGAAAGCAGGCTTTGAAATGTGGCATCCACTGGCACTCCATCAATGGGATTGTTTTCAGCCTGTACAGACATATACACATACATATGAGGCTATACGTTATTTTAAAAGTCTGAATTTTAAATCAGACACTGAACAGCCAGCAATACATTTTCAATTTAGCAAAAAAAACCCATATCAGAAAAGACAGTAACTGCCCCTGAGCTAAAAACAAAAGATATATAAGCCTTCTTAAAGACTAAGAAAAATTCCCTGTGAATATAGACTTAGAGAAGGATTCCAGAGAATTTAGGGTTATCTTTAGCATTTCAATCACAATTTTGGATTGTAAAAGATATATTTGGCAATGATCACAGCAGGCTAGTAATTTGATATGCATTAAAAAGTGATGTGATAAAGGGAAAGCTCTCTTGCCAAATGTTACGGAAATCTTCATGTATTGCAGATTATCATATAATTCACAATCGTATTTTCTATTTATATTCCTTCAAGCCCTTTGTGGAACAATACATTATTTTAAGATGGATGTAGCTGTCGAAAGCAAAGAAAATCCCTCATTGTCAACACAGGATTTACACAAACATTTTCAACCTGATCCTTAGATCCTGTAGCTCAAGATATTATTAGTAGTTTCAAGAACCATGAGAAGAATTTCCCTGTGTAAAAGAAAGTGAATAACAAGTAAATTATGGAGTATTCATATTATGGTAGCAAAGTCTGGGGTTTTTATGTACAGCAATGTTCTCACAAAATATATCCTTTGGTACATAACTTACCCCAATTACGAAACAGTTTTGCCAGGTAAAAATAAGTGCAGCTGTCCTAAAATCTGTAAAGATACATATAAACTGTTCCTCCACTTAACAGAATGGTACTTTGAAAGACAATCATGCAAAATTAAATAATTAATTAATGTGCTTTTCAGTGCCCCAGTCACACAAATCTTTTTGGCTTTCAAACAGTGTTTTGGTTGCTTTAAATGATGCACATCTTGAAACTCAAGTGAAGTACTGATGCAATTTTAATTGAGTAATTAAAATAATTTTTCATGGTTTCTAAATGGATTAGCTCTAAAATTACTTGTCTACTGAAAAAAAAAACTTTTTCAGAGCTGTTACCCAATATCACATTTCCAGACAATGACTCCTTTGTCATCTCGTCCTGTTTCTCATTCTCCTTCAAATGCCTATTGAACACAATTGCCTTTTGAACTTATTCACTGAAAAGAATTTATCCTTCTCTTTAGTAAACTTCAAAACAAAACCTTTCCTAAATCCCATCTGCAGCAGAAGTCTGCAGATTTAGTTATAGATAAATAACATTTAGCACCAGCACACAATGCAACACTTGAGATGTCTGAAATTAAGAACACGTTCCTTATTTTGTGCCTTATCCTTAGGTCCATTTATAACACAATAAAATATGGTATCATTGCAGCTCAGACCTACTGCTGGTTGGAAGAACATGGCTGAGACTCAGACCTGGACAAATAGACAGCAATTACAAGCAATTACTTCAGTTCATTTTCTATAATGCACTTCTTCCTAGAACAAGCTTTTCTTCCCTAAATTACATTAGCAAAAGTTTAGCCTCTGTGCTTTAAGAAAATATTTACTATGATGCCTACCTACAGAGTTTTTACTTTTTCAAAGGAAAAATAAGGAAATTTTGTCTCCTTGATCTGCAGCACAGTGGCCAAACTCTTCTGCCTGAAGTCTGTAGTGCTAACAGGAAGAAAGTAGAAACAGAAATTTTGAATTTTCAGTGGTTCTGATAAGAAAGAAAGCAAGCCTTAAAAAAATTCTGAAAACTGGAAAATGTCATTTGCTCCCCGTTAACACATTAGAAGCTTCACTGTATACTGTTTCAGCTGTTGTGAGGAACACAGAGGGAGGGCAGCAAAATAAACATTATAGAAATGTATTGTTATTTCAGGTATTTTCTCATATAAATGCTCCTACTTTTACAGTTTAAACTTCATGTACTCTTAACAAGTTCTACAGTACTTCTACATGCCTCTAAAAACCTGTCCTATGTGTATCATTCTTTGCTTTGAATGTTGTGGTTGGTCTTTCAGAAGAAACCAGTTACTGTCATTCAAATACAAATATATTAAAAAAAAAAATCTGCTCCCAGGTTAGTAGTTTCAACTAATTATTCATGTGATGATTGCTTTAGTTATGTTTGTGTCCCTTATCTATCTAGATAGTGAAGTGTCCAGAACAGAAACGACATTTTATTTTTCATCAATAAGGTACTAATGTAACGAGCGATTGACTGACATTTGAGCTCCTTTGCATTGTCAAGATATAAACTGAATGAAAACCACTAAGTCAATAAGAGGACTCCAGATAATGCTGTTCCTATTTGAAAGCAGAGAAAGAAACAGCTTCATGAAAACTGGTCCTTACAGTGTAATGTGGTGATTAAGCCAATGCTACACAATATCAGTGGAGACATTAACTTGATCCTCACCCTCTATTCTGCCCTTATTTGCACGAAAATCCCCCACCTCGTCAAAGTATCTTGGAGCTTTTTGGCTGTCTACTAAATTTACTGAAACTGTCCAACAGGTTCAAAAGTTGCTGGCTGGATTACTGACAGAGGGACACAGCAGGTTTTCCTTAGGAAGTCAGGCTAATCAGATTGTTTAAAAGAAATCAAAAGTGAATTACATTTTATTTTCAGTTTGCCTTGTACAAAACTAAATCAAATGGCTGCAGAACTCAGCCTTTTTCACCCTTCATGATTTTATTCCCCTCCCTCTTTTCATATAAATAGTTTCAATTTCCCTTCCGAGATTTTTTTTTCTCAATTTGTCAACTTGGCAACTATTTGAACTAATCCTTTAAAAATCACACCTAAGATACATCTTACTTATTTTCCTATATAAATATGTGAAACATTAAAATGTGGTTTCAATATGTATTTCTTCTGCTTGTTTCAGTTTTAATGTAAAAGTTCCACAAGCAAAATTTCTTTTGGGCTGCAACACTGACATTCCTGTCATAAAATGATGAAATATGGTTCAGTGTATGCTGACTTAAGTTATTTTGGCTGTAAGATTAATTTTCAGGTAATATTTAATCATAAAGGTATTTACCAAAATATGGAATAATTAACTGTCTTCAGCAATGTTACCTTGTTATTTGTAGTTCAATGAACACTGCTCTTATAAACCTCTTGTGTTAAAACCCTAATTACCTAATGGACAAATTGCCAAGTGTTTCAGATTGTTTTAATTATATTAAGTGAGTACAGGGGCACTTCCTTTTCACCTACTCTATCATTATTTAGCCAAAGTAAACATTTATTGCTGTCAGATTTCCATCATAAAACCTTTCCTTCAGCTTTGCAATTTTATTTGTACAGTTCTCTGCATTTCCTTTAAATTCTTTAAATATTTCTGCTATGTTTTTCCCAAAACTGAATTTTGTTTTCAGTGCATGACCTTGTTAGCACAATAAAGAAAAAGATTCTTTTTCATTAATGATGCAATATCTGAGCCCCAATGTAATTTTAATTACTATCATAGCTCTGCCTTTTAGTTGTCCTCAACACTGTAATTTTTAATTTCTCAGTGCTTCTCAGTCTTAACAGAATTTTAGAAGTCCACTTCCTGCCCCACTGCCAGTGTTCAGTCGCCTTAATTTCATTTATCTTTCTTTTCTATTTTTTTTTTTTAACCATAGAGGAAAGCAGATGAGAAGAGACTTACAGCTGCAACTTACCAAGAGTTCGGAAAGGTCTTTGGTTTGGTGTATGGGAGAAGAAACCAGGTTTCAAAGCATTTGTGATCAAAATGTCAAAATACTCTTCGAAATCATTCCTAGAAAGTAAAGTAAATGTTGATTAGCTAAACTAACAAATTAGCTAAGATGCCATACTTTAAGACTTAAGGAAATACCAAAATTCTTCTTTAAGGCACTTGATTCTGTTACTTTTTTTTTTTCAATGCTCGTTCTGTGTCACTATTATCTTTCTTTTCCTGAGGTTGTCAAAAGGGAGTCAAACTCACTGTGGATGATCTTTGGGAACACTCATTATTTGTAAAAAGATGTTCCTTGATCTCAGGAGAACATGTAACAGATGACATATTTTTAATCTGAGATGGCAACATATGTATAGACATGCACAGAAAGTTGTGAATGACAGATTTTCTTTTCAAAGGAGAATATATGAAGTGAAGTGATGGGGTAGGAAGTAACTGAAGACATTGAAACACAGGTGCTTCTCCTGTTGGTATCTGTAGGTATGCACATGCCTAAGATGCCACTGGCAGACAACAGAGATCTAATTTACAGCCAAGGAAAATCAGAGTGTGACTTCACATATTCCAGAATTGAAGCATCATTTTGAAAGCTGAATTCCCTCTTCAGACTCCACTGGCTGCTCTCACCACATCCCTGCTGGTTACAGGGAGGTTGGACATGTGACTACAAATAAACACCCACCAGCTTTGAGTCTTCATCTGCCAGCTGAATCCCACCACTAAATTCAGATTTTTCAAAGATCGTTAGGTCCATATATACAGATTGTTATCTGAACTGTGGAAATCCCATAAGTTTAAATGGGTTTGAATGTCTCAGCATGATATATAAGAAAACATTCCTCATCTATGATGTACTTTATTTTATTAGAAATATTTCATTGCTTAGGTGACTTCATTGCCTACAATATCCAAAAAATGATGGATACTCTTGCATGGAAGAAATCACAGATGGCAAGTCCAGGATGGACACAGGCACTGAAATGCTATCAGAAGTAGGGGAAGTTTGTTGGAAATAAGCCAGTTAACTGTGTCGCTTTCAACTAATTAATGATCTTACATAGGAGTGAGATATCAAAAACTGAATGCTCTCCCTATGAGGGACAGCTTTTGGGTTGTGCTCAAAATTACATTTCAGGCTTAAAATAAAAGTCCTTTCCCAATGAAATTTTAGCTTTGTCTAATTTTTCTCCCATGGTGACCATATGTAAACCTTCACCTTTTTAAAAGAGCCAGTACCAAATATTACAATGGTATGTTTTGAAAATTTGCTTCTATGAGAAATATTCCAGACACTGAGCAAACAGGTTGGGCTCTTCTGTCCTCAGGTGAAAAGTATTGACAGAGATAAACTTTTCAAATTAGTGTCTGGTGCAAGTAATGCATCCATGGGTAAGTTAAGCTTGAATTTGTGAAATGAAAGAAACGTTTCAGGAGCACAACAAAGAACAATTAACAAGTGAGGGGATGAGAGGAAATGGCCTCAAGTTGCACCAGAGCAGGTTTAGACTTGATTTTATGGAAAGTTTCTTCACAGAAAGGGTGGTCAGACATTAGAACAGTCTGCCCAGGGTAGTGGTGGAGTCACCATCCCTGGAAGCGTTCAAATAACATGTGGATGTGACACTTGGTGATATGGCTTAGTGGTGAACACTAGAAGCACTAGAGGTGCTTGGTTAATGCTTGGACTCAATCTTGAAGGTCTTTTCCAACCTAAATGACTCTATGATTCTATGATTTGTGGAAAAACTGGCAAGTGCTTTGTTTAAAAAAAACTGAAACAGAAAAAAAAGGTTTTCAGAATATTTGGTAACTTTTTATTGATCTATGAATAGATCAATATGAAAAATTATGCTTTGTGTGAGATGCATTACCTGTGGCCTTTTTTGAAACAACATATTCAATCTCATGTATAAAGCTACTGTTTTTATGAGAGATCTTGTGTTACATTACTATGTAACACTACATATAAATCAAATCTGTTCCAGTAACTGCCTGGGTTTGGTAGAGTGGCCTGTGGTTACAGTAAATAGCTAACACAAAGGGTAGGATCTATCTCACACATGTATCATAACCTCCTAAAAATTGCACACTGAATTCAAATAGTGGTTGACACCACAGACAGAGCTAATGGAGAAACATCCACATTACTGAAAGGTAATTCATCTCACTTATTTCAGACATAATTCTACAATGCAGAATGAATTGCCAAGGAAAATGCCCAGTGGTTTCTCTCCACTAACCAGAGAGGGAAACAAAATGACCAGCTTCAAAAAATTCTTTACTTTTAGGTGGCTAAAAAGTGAAATATGTGATGATTGTGACTATGTGATGATTGAGTCATCTTTAGGTGTGCTCCTGCCAACACTTAAACATTCAGTTAACTGGAAAGCATGCTCATGGTAGGTAAGACTAAAAAGTCACACCATGATGCTGCTGTGTGAATGAACTGGCACTTGATTTTTCAGGTCTACATCTTTTATATACTGGTCTCAGCAGTATGTCTGTGCTCTGGCTGGGAAACAGTTCTCATTTTATTTCAAAATGAAGTTTTTTCTTACACTTCCTCTCCCTACCAAAAAGTCTTCTAGTTAAGGACAATTTGGAACACAACTGGGTTATTTTGCTCACAAAATAGTAAATTATACACTTAAGCATGAATTTCCAAGCACAGATTTTACGAAGACAATAATTTCTTAGTTGAAAAGGAGCTTCTTTAATAAAGTGCAAAAAATCAAATTGTTACAAGGTAAGGATATTAGGAATGAGGGTAAAATTCACATGAATCTCTGTTTTCCATATTTATCATAAGGGTTTTTTATTTCATGATATACAGTTTTGAATTTCTCAATATCATATTGAATAACTGAAAGAAGTAGGAATAGAAATTAAAAAAGGACTATGTAGGTGCAATTCATAAGTGTTGATATCAAGAAAAAAATGCAGCATTGATGTCAAGAACAAAAAGCAGTTAGCCTGGTCAAATTAAAGTTAAGGGGAGAGATAATAAGTGTGAACCTAAGCTACATTCCAGTACAACAAAAAGCAGCACAGGTATGTAGAGTCTTTTAGTCTGATCCTAGAGGCCTGGAACAAACAAAACAAAGAAAAAAGTTTAGATCTTCAGGAAAATAAACCCACTTCAGTAAAGTCCAATGGACAGTGGAGTGCTTTGTTCTCCAGAAGCTACTTGGAAGCCACACCGCATGAATTCCTGGAAAATATGATTGTAATAAATACTGTAGAACATCCTACCCTTCTGTGGAAAGAGAGAGTAATGCAGCAGCCTTCTAGCCGAATATCTGTTTTGGGGTTTGAAAGGAAACTGATCATTCTGATACCTTGCGTACTGTCTTCCAGCAGGATTTCTACAGCTGCCTTAAACAGCTGAACACTATTCACCAAGGAACAGAAAGCCAAAATCATCATATGTGGCCAAGAATTTACTTTTGTACCAAATTTTCATTTGGGAAATAACTAGACAGATCTCCACAAAAGAGTTAATTCACAGGCATCTTGCTCATAAGCTGAATTGTTTTTGTCAGGAGGTAGATTTGCCCCTCAAATGAGCAAGTATAATGTTCATGCAAAGCAGTGAGAACTGGCACAGGTTATGCTTCCTTTTAGCATTTAGCCTGGAGAGTACAAAAGAGAAGTGATACTGCCAGGACTGGTTTTGGAAGGTAGCTCTGCTTTTAAACTTACCCATGGTCTTCTTACAGTGTTCCTGTGTTCACTCTGATGTTCCCTGGCATATCCTGATAGTCGAGGCTGTCTCCCACTGAACTACTTTGTTTCTTTGATTAATAATAAATTAATAGTCTCAACCCTATCACCCACCTCACTATTTGCATCACTGATTAATCTTTTTTTCTAGATGTGTAAGTGATGTTCTGCTGAATTTCACTGAATTTGACCTGACCAGTCATGTTCTTTTATTCGCTAAAAACAGCTGTTGTAATCAGCAACTACAATCCCAAGCAGTTGCCAAGTGCAGTGAGCTGTCTCTTTTATCTTTTCTGCTGTGATGAAGCACATTTGGACAGCCATCTTTTGGAAACCACTAATGGGAAAAGGAATTGGTAAGCTTTTCCTGCAGATTTACTGCAAGGAAATTAAATAGTACCACTAATTCCATTCACTACTGCAGAAGCAAGAAAGGAAGTGGCTTGAGTAAGACAGTCTAGCAAAAGTTTATGATAAAATTAGGAATCAGATGGTGTATTGGATATTGGCCTAAAAGATAATTCCCTGGCATCTTCAATCCCATCATGATGCCCCCAAAAGGATAAAGGACTTAAGTGTGCTGTGGGTCAGACTCTACCAGAGAGGGGCCCACCAGAAAACTCAGAACCAAATAATTCACCATCCATAAACAAAACTCAAATTAGCTTCCCAATAACTCAGGCTTATCTCCAGTTGCTGTTTGGCAGCTATAATTTGAAGTGGACTTTGCACTTACCCAAGAACATGTTCACACAGAAGCCTGCAGTAGTCACTGTGAGAACTGGTAATTAACAGCAGAATCTTCCCAGCATTCTTCAGTTGTTTCAGCCACTTTTTTACAGATTCAGGACATCTTTGTAAATATTTGTCTGGATGATTTTTCACTTCTGGGAAATACATCCCACAGTCTTCTAAAAAATTAAAACATAATTATGTTACCCAATCTTGCTCACAAACCACTAAATCCACACAAATATTCTTTTATGTGCAAATAACACAATTAAAATAAGGCAAAGCAAAGTTTAAAATTTTCTCTGGGCTGTAACTTAATATAAACCAAAACCCCCAATCAAACCAAGAGGATTCACTGTAGCAGAAATAAGTTTACAAGACTTTTCTCTTTTATTGCGGAATTTGCATAATTATTTTATTTGACCTTCTTTTTTTCATAATAGTTAATAGGAAAAAAATGCAGATTATAGTTTTATGCAGGAAATAATTATTTCTTTTTGCCTTTGCTCAATTTTTGGATACTCAGTTTGTGATTGTAAAATGAGCTAAATGTTTAGAAAGTGGTAAGGACCCAAAATTCCAAAGAACACCTGTTCACTTACTTCTGACACTTTACGCTAGCATTGACTGATCAGTAACATCCATTTTATTATTTTTGCACTTTTCTCAAGTAGCACTTTATCTATGAAGGGTTGATACACTGGCAAAGACTTGTAAGTATTTGGAATACTAGGAACAGATGCAAAAAAACCACCCTGTTCCAATTCAAGCTTCAATAATGTTCTTTTTGCCAAATAAACCAGCAACAGAATTTTGCAAATACACTTGGAATGTAAGATTTTTAAAAGTGTGCAACAACACTAACTTGGCAGTAAAAGTTACCTATTCATTAAAGCCACCAATAAATATTCATCTTGTTATTGCCCATAGCTGCTTTACCAAGATGTCAAATTAACATTAAACCTACCAATGTATTTCCTCTGTGCTCAAACCCTCTATAACCAAAACTGTCAAGCTAGTTAAAGGTTTAAAAAGAAATACAATAATTGTAGAGACAGAAGTGATACCAAGTGTTTGGCTCTCAGTCTGTGTATGTTATAGTATAATGAACATCATCATAGATTATTTTTCTTCCAGCACTTGTTCTATATGAAACTGTCTGTGGTCAACTTAGCTGAATGATTTAATAAATCCCAGACATTACTTAGCCTTCTGGTATGTGAGTAATGCTGTTCTCTAGTTTGAAAAAATAAGGTTTAAACCACTTGAACTTTAGCGATTTAATGAAAGAGAACATGCATGTTTGAAACAGTAGTGTCAAAGAAAGACTGAAAGATGCTAGGTGCTAAACTAAACACTATTTCATACACTACACATTCAAACATCTACAGATGGCAGGGAACAAAAGTTTTCCAAAAGAAGTTTCAAATTGGCTGTTATCTCTGGAACTAGATAGGGGCAAAAATGTATTATTCTGTACTACGATTTGATCGATTTCTTCCGAAAAAGTGGACTAGTATATCTGAGGAGAGTCTCTCAAGCAAAATCTCCCAACCCACAACCAGGCCACTATTCAGTTCTTTGTTGTATTTAGGTCAGGCTGTGTAACAGTGTGTACCAGGGGAATACGAGCCTGTTCCTGCAGCCGGCATTACGGGATGCCATGACATTTGCCTTGAGAGCTAGCCAAGAACAATGATTTTTTTTGATTAAACAAAGCAGATTTACGAAAGAGGGTTTCCTGTTGTGTTTTCCCTCCTTCTTTCCTGGGGCATGAATATTGTTTAGGATGAGTAACAGAGTTTCTAGGAGCACAAACTGGTTTTTTTTCTCTCCATATTATAACTAGCAATAATATTTCATATCCTATGAAAAGACAATTTTTCTTTTTTGGTGTTTTGGAAAGGGCACAACATTAGATGAGAATGAAGGGGAACGTACAAACAAAGCAGGCTTGGCATTAGCTCTCAAAGGTTCAAACAATTAAAATAAAGATGGCAAAGTTCATTTATATAACCAGTGACTTATCACTCTTTTCACTCAGACAAAAATATCTGTTTTACTCCTATTTTTCTACACTCTATTTTTCTTTCCTTATGAAATGCTTTCCACTTTCTGTGACCATTCTTTGATGTGCAATTTAAAGACTTTTGAGTTAATTTAAATAAAACTGTCTTATTTCTCCAAAATCTGTGCAGTATCTTCTACATGACAAATCTATTATATTCGGTCTTTGAGCTACATCTGCATTAGAAAAGGCCAACAACTCTGGGTTCCATATATGAGCTGAAAGAGAGTCTTATTCTAGCTATCTATCCAGACCCTGAAGCCCAGCTGTTAATTGCAGACAAGCAATGAATCAGTTCTTGACACTGGGATCTGAAATTTGCCTCTGGGCTGTTTGCCATATCAGGCAGAGGCAGCTCAGAAGAATCCTCATTAAAGCATACTCTGCTGTAATTAGGCCAGCATGGCCCAGGAAAGTAGAGTTTGACTTAATTCCTAACATACTATTGCATCTGGTGAAAACAGTATGGTGGAATGCAAACCCATACCTGTAAATGAGTTTAATCACCAAAGCTTGCAAGATTTGATTGAAAGCAAATAAAATAAAAGCTGAAAAACTTGCTCATTATCCCAGAGCAAGAGCCAATTTTGAGGAGTATAGCAGAGCCACATGCACCTTTTTGGCAGAAAGAATTGTGGAAGCTTTAACATGTGATGGATAAATAGCATCATGTCAAGCCTTCAAAATCAAATGGAATGATTTCCCAATAACAAATGAAGTTTTTTCCCCACTATAATTTGCACTATGTTTTTCTAAAGCAAACAAACAATAAAAATAGGAAGAAAACTCTAATAAGCAAAGCACCAGTGAGAAATCAGAAAAGAAATAATTTTATCAGAGCCATCAGAGGAGAGCAAAAATGAGTTAACAATAGTAAGTGATTATGTAACTGTCATACAGCTCCATTCTTGAAAAACAAAAAAGTAATTCTTCAGAATAACACTGTTCTTGAGAAATAAGAAATTTCTCTAGCCTGTAATACCTTCCTGATAATGCCTATGGGCCATCCAAATTGCAAAATACTCTTAAAAATGGAACTGTAAGCAAACTTTAGAAAAGTTTTATTGGTGCACAAATTCAGTGTATCAAAGTGGGGATTTGTGGTCACTGCCAGCTCTACAACTGATGGTTTGCTATCTGTACACTGCCTAAAATAAAATATCTACACTTTTTTCTCTCTGTTTTATGAGTATCCCTTAACATACAGCCATACAGACACTGACATGTATTAATGCATACCCAAAAATCAGCGAAAGCAAAACATTAACAAAACAACTGTCCCGACTTTCACCTCAAAGTCTCAGTTGTTTTCAGTTGCCTTCAAGCATGCCAAAGCCTTCATTAGTAACCTCTAGCTCTGTGGCAGTGTGAACACTTACTCAAAATACAAAGAAGTATTTCATAAAAAAAAATTGAAACAAGAAGATCCTGACAATCAACATAACAATCAACATATTTACCCGCTGTGATTTTATGAGAAAACTTAATCCAATGATGTGGGGCAGGAAAGTGAATTTCTAAACATTTTATACACAACTTTGGCATTCATTACATATATGTTACCACAGAAGAAATGCAATTTTTTCAATTTTTATTCTTGTTACTAAACAACTTGAAGTTTATCTCAAATCTCTGAAATACAGCCTGGAATAGCAAATTAGCAACTAGCCTCTGTAGGGATTTATAATCATCTCTCAAATACACTTTCAAAAACGATTGCCTTTGCAGTCCACCAAGTATCCTTTCAGAAAAAAATATACACTTTTTAAGCTGAAGATAGAAATAGAAGCAAACCTCCACATATTAAAGTCCTTCCAGAGCCTCTTATCAGATCAATGTCCTGGTGTATTTTCAAAGCAATATAATTTCCTCTATCTGTATTATCAGAGGTTCCCTTAGTGTCCTGTCTGGAGTTTGCTTTTTCTTCTCTTATTTGACATTTTAGTTTAATCAGGATGTTTTTGCATTGTCTTGACTTGCAGTTTAACTGTGTGTAACACAGTTGTGATAGCAAGTGTGATGGGAATTATGTAGCTGGAAACCCCCAAACCAAATTCAGAATGAGGCTGTACACTGCTTGTCGTGTCTTCCAGCACAGACAATAATCCACTCCTTAAGCCAACCACCCTCCTTCACTACAGTCACAAAATTGCTTTACTGAAGTATGCAGTTTGATGTTGTAATATAACATGTGTATTTGTGGAAAAAATAATTATGGATTTCTCTTGTGCTCAGCATTACACACTCTGCTTCTCCCTGGAAGGGTCAGTTCACACTCACTGGCTCTGGACTCCTTTGGACTCAATGTCTGTAAATCCGCACTGCCAGGACACTGCAGTTTTCATCCCTTAACTGTTATTTGGATTATAAAGCGGGCAAATGTTCAAAAGGCATGTTTCTGGCAAGGTTTCAGTCCAGAACTAAAACACAGGAACAGTGTATTGCTTAGTATTGTCACTGCTTCTAAGGGGCACCTACTTGATTAAATTAAAAATAATTTATCCGCTATTTATACAATTTAGCTAAGCAGAGAGCTATGTGGTAAAAAAAAATCCCCAGAATTCAGCCAAGAAAAATAAACTTTCAGCTGCCAATTTGTAGCATGTATTTAGTGGCTTTAACAACTAACAATCTCTTACAATGAAAGTAGTATTTGGGAATGTGACTTTTCTCTCTTTTAAATTCAAAGGCAATATGATAGCTTAGCTATTAGTACCCATAGCCAAATTCTCTGCAGCTCTGCCAAGAGAAAAAACTTATAGTTCTTCTTTAATTTTTGTCTTCATGCTAGCTTGCAGTTAACAGTTCTTAATTTGATTAACACAGTAGAGCCACAATAAATGTTACAATCAGAAATGATATAGATAATTATATTCATTGCATATTTCTATCCACTGTAACCTTACAGCACTTCAGGTTTTTAGAGTGAACAGAGATACTTCTTTGACCATCATTGCTGTCTTCTCCTGTCTTAATAAACCAATCTAACAACTATCATGAGCATTTAACAGAAACACAAGAAAAATACCTTCATCACAGAAGATTCTGCAAAAGAACTTAAATTTCATCTAATGAAAGCAAGTAGAGGAGAAAGGGGGTGATGGTTAAAATTACATCAGGCAAGCTGTCTTTTACTTCCTTTAGTTTAAGCTGAAGTGTGTGTTCTAGTAGGATCAGCAGAAGCAAAATGAGAGACAGAGGGAAGGAAACGTTAACATAAAGCAAGCTAAGAAAAGATAGTGAAGGATGACACAGGGACGACTGGACAAAATATGGTTACATTCTGGAGGCCTGGGATGAGGCAGATATCAGGAACAGGGAGCAGCAGGAAGAGATAAATCATCCTCTCTTTCCCTAGGAGATAAAAACTTTTAAAAACAGAGTAAAAGGATGAAAGTCCTGGAAGATAGGAGGTTAGGAAGAGTCAAATGTCATAAGAGCAAAAATGAAGAGTGACGGATGTCAAATATTATGAGTTTTTATGTTTTCTGCAATTGTCTCAAGTCTTTAGAAAGAGTGAGAAATTCTTTAGGAAAACTGTGCTGTATCTTAACAAGTAAAAACGTTAAAGATCCCAGTCCAGTTCAGGCAGAAAGAACACCAGCTATTTACACTTCTTTGTTTATTAGGAACAGACATCAAAAGAGGATACTAAGTTTGGACACAAAGAAGATTTTAATATTATGGTACCAAATCTCTCATTCTCATCTGAAAAAAGAGAGAAGCAGATGAGGGGGAAAGATGTAGTATGAATAGGTTGGCCAGTGGAGACCAGAAATTCAGAATGACACCTCAGGGAATTGCTGCCTGTCATGAGGCTGAACTTTGCAACCTGATGAACCTCCGCTTGTTGTAGCTAAGAATTCACTAATGTGACCAGATATATGAGTAGCTGCTTACAAAATAGAGTATCTTTCAAGCTGCTCTTGTATATACAAATGAAACAGACATGGGATAGAGAAGGGGAAAAAAAAACCCCAAAAATCAGGCAGAAGAGAGGAGGTAGGAAATATGAGAAGAAATGAAAAAAAAAAAACCAGTATTAAGGAGAGGTTTCATTCTATTAAAAATGCAAAACTCATAATCAGGGAACATATATTAGGATGTCAAATCAAATTAAAGAGAAAACTTTTCCTCCTGTGTTCTCAGAAAAGTAGGGATTTTTACGATCACAATGTAAGCACTTTGCATGTGGCATTTAAGTTTCGGACTAATCACCTATTACCAATGGAACTACAGGATCAGCTGGTTCTTCATTTGCCTCTTTTGCCTGTGTATCTGTTAAAGAAGATGTTTACTGCCTGTGTAACATTAATATTCTCAGTATTTTTAGCAACATCCAGCTCTAGTCAGGCTGAAATAGATCACATTTTCTAAAATAATAAACAATTTTCCAGTGATGACAACTCTGTGCTCACCTTGATTAATTTCAAGGGGGTGACCATAAGGTAAGGGTCCATGGTGGGCTAAGAAAAACATGACTACTTGGATTAATAGTGGCTGCAGTGCTATATAAACACTTAATACACTGAAGGAAACATTTTAGCAGAACACACACAAAACATCACCTCTGCAAATATTTCATGGGTCATTTCCTCTTCTACTTATTTTCTACTCCTGTGGCCTATGAGAAATTTAGTGCAAAATTTAAAATGCTTTCGTAGCTAAAGATAGATCTCCAATGAAAAAGGGTCTGATCGACTATAAATTTTCCTAAGGAAGTTAAGAGCAGATGTTGTTTCTTTTGGCTTAATATTATAAGGCAGGAACCACCCCTCTCCCTTCTTTCTGAGGCGAGGTTCCCATGACAAAGGTTGTCAGGAACAGCACAGAACATTTAGCTGTATTTAAAGAGAAGTCCTAACACCTAAATTAGAAGCTATTACTGCCCTGACATCTCTTAGCTGAACATCACCTCCTCCTTCCCCCTGTGTAGCAGGGGGTAGAACCAAAGACCTCTGAGGGACAGCCCAGAAACTCACAGCTGTGAAAGGTTTAAGGGCTAGTCCTAACCAAAGTCAGCTTCAAGGCAAGGCTGTACCATTTCTTGAAAATGTAGCTTGTTAACAACTCTTCCCCAAAAACTTTTCAAGCAAGCTTAGAAAGTATCATTTCCTGACACCCTCCACCATTTCCTATCTGGAAGAACCCCACTCAGTCTGCCCCTAATCTTCACCCTCCTGCTTGCTAGCCCTGCCTCATGTTCCATCACACCAGCAGTGTCCTGGATGCAGAACAATCAGGACTCCTAGGAGCACAAAGCCACAGCCAGATGCTGGCATGGCTTTTGCACGTACTGTTATTCCAACTTCTTACTGAGGTCCATGGCCACTGAAGGAGAAATCCAGGCTGTTTCCACATGTTTTCTGTTCTCACTGGTGTTCCCAAATGGCTGACTTAACTGCTCCCACAGCCAGAGCCCCACTCGGCAGTCCTTTCCCTGTCTCATCCCAAGCGTGCAAATCCTTTAGAAAAGGGTAACAACACAAATAAAAAAAGTTATGAGAAGCACATGTATGTGGCAAAGTCTGCAGCCCGACTTCACTGTGACTGCTGACACATGACATTTGTAAGGAAGTTGTCTCAATGTAGGTAGTTTGAATGACCTTTCATAGTTTTGTATACACAAATCTTGGAGACAGAATTTCTTTCTTTCCTTGTTTTTTTCTTTTCCTTCTTGTTTTATGTTAATATTTATACCAACGTAGCAATGTTTCCCAGTGCACTGCAAAGCAGGAAGGATGTACTTTGGAGGTAGGACAGGATCTGTTGCTGTGTTTTAGAGGAAATTATTCTCAGAAGAACACACTTCCTTGCTTTACATTACCATGCTAGTTTGCAGTGTAACAGACCAGATTTATCAAACTGTATGAGATCAGTCAAATTCTGATGACACTGGCCACTCATGGGCTAAGCACTAAACTTGTGTAGAGGTAACTATCCTTCGCTGGACAAACATTCAGTTAAATTAGTCTGACTCTCCAGAGCCACCCTACTGCACTGTGTGAACAATTAAAGTGAATAATCTGCAGGTGGAAAAATCTGCTTTTTTCCATTGTCAAGAATGTTCTCTGATAGGATTCATGTAACATGCTTACCTACTCTTGGAAGTAAAAGACTGAAAGGTGATATAGGAATTGCTCAAGGCAAGACAACCCACATTTTTTCCTCCTGTTAAAGATTTACTGGATCATTTGTTACATAAGTATTGCCACGGTATTAATACTTAACGGAACACAATCTATCAGTGGAAAATTACCATAGGTTCTGGAAATCTCCATCTTCACCTATACTCAGACTGCTGAAGTTATCGATCCTTATACACACATTTGTCATGCAAACTTGCCATAGATGTATATTTGGGATTATTCTTCTATATGCATTACAACTATTTGAGTTGAGTTGCACTCAACACGAACTTTTCCCAACAAACTTTGCATAATTAAATGCCTGTAAAACTCTATCTGTTGTCAATTCACACACCTTTAAAATATATCCCCTGGTAAAGACATCCTAAAAAACCTGCAAAACACTTTAGGATGAAAGTAGGAAATTATTTTGTTCAACTAAATACAACTAAGTAGGCGGGAAACCTGTTCTGTTCAGTATGCTGCTGCAGTCTAATTTGACAGGAAGTCAAATATTCAAGTACCATTTTATTTATGAATCTGACAAAGGTTACTTGAGTCCACTGGCTTGTGTAAAGTGTGCTTTTATGCTTGGTGTGGAAATGAAATGCATAATGAAGAAATAAAATACAGTACGTAGAAATCTTACAATGACACACAGACTACAGCTGCTTATAAACTAAAAATCCTACTCAGCTGTCCTGCTTCACCAATGAAACATTACAGGTAATCCTGGCTTCTGAGATCACCAATTAAAACAGCTCTGGGGAAGAGATGAAGCTCTTTTTGAAGCTTTGAATGCATCAGCTACTTTGAGGCACTTGTTGCAGTAAGAAAGAAGTTCAAATTCTCAGAAACATTTTTCCTGTTTCTGGAAAACAGCAGCATCATATCTTACATATGTACATGTACATACTAACACACAGAGATACATATATATGTATATTAAAGGAAAACAATATTTTTTCTTAGAACAAGAAATAATCCTTTCTGTCTCCCAAGAAACTGTGCATTGCCAAGAACAATCGGTGTTAATTCCAGCCTCCTGGTCTACAGTCGCAAACTTTCCAAATGGTACAGATGTAACAAGAGCTGTAAGCAGACTCCAGTTTTACTTCCTACATAACATTCCTACACAGATGCCACATCAACACTTCAAGAACAATCTGATGGGCAGTGGGAAACAGCAACAAGCACCAAGTAACAAGCACCACAAGAATGGGGTAGGGAGAAGAACTATGTGTAAACTGAGGAATTTAAAATTGTATCAGAAAAACATATCAGAAAATAAGTCATTACAGAAGAGTGTGACCATGGGAGATTTGTAACAGGCTATGCACCTTTCATGTTTATGACTATCCTGTATATACACAAAGTTACCAGTCGTGTGGTTTCTGTGATCTCATTATTTTTATAATTTACAAGTAGTGTTCAGCAATAACTGCTCCTACTGTAGGTGATGTACTGCCTACCGTCATGCTTATAATCACATTTTCATACATAAAATGACAGTCTTACTCTTCTTGCCTGGGATCTCACCCTAGCTATCCTGTTAATACAGCTCTCAAATCACACGCATACCAAGTGCTTTTCATGGTTCTGGCCCACAGAGCTGCATAAATCTGGTTGAGGCTGCAGAACTATATTTCCAGTCCCCATGTATTAAAGAAATATTAACAGGAAGATGCAGCAAGAAGAGCCATCAGGATAAGACTCGAAGAGTTTAAATGAGAAGGAGTCAGGGTACATGCAGACCGCGCAGTGAGACACAGCACAAAGGCATTCATTGATCTCTAAGAAGCCGGCACAGCTGGAGGAAGCAAGGCCTCCATGTGTGCGTATTTGTTCTCCATCCCAGTAGTCCAGCCACACGGCACTGGAAAGAGAGAGAGCCACTTCCCGGAGCAGGAGTTCGTCCTTCCAGGCGCTACTTCCCTCCGCGGTCCATTGGTCCAGTGGTGCCATCTAGCGAGGGGGGCCCCGGGAGCGGGAGCCCCATGGCACCGGCACCGTCACACCACGGCTGTACGGAGCACAAATCCCTGATGCCTTAGGTTTTCACTTTTATATTTTTCAAATCCTGTACTGCAAGTGTAACTCTGAGGTTTTCTGTAGCTTGTTAAGTGCTGTTCTCTTTGCTAAGACAGACATAACAAAGCCTCTCCAGCTTGTTCTCCAAGGACACCCAGACTGTCCTAGGCCCAAGAACTGTAAACCATCATCTTGGGGAGAGGGGGGCAAGCTTGGGGAAATCATAACATTGGCTGGGTTCTGGTTGGTGAATTTATGCTGATATAAAAGTGTGAAGAACTCTTGACCTGTCGTCCACTTTGGGATCCACTGAGGCAGGACCCTCTGGAGCCCAGAGTGTACCTCTGAAGGCCTTTTAAATAAATATCTCCTTTATTCCTGTCTATTCTCTGTTTCTAGGTAGCCATTTAAGACACCACCCAGGTATTATTTTTTTTTTCCTTTTCTCTAGTTACCGAAACCTTCTGGAATTTCTAGACAAAATTTTTAAAAGGCGGAACAGAACTGAAACGTGCAGTTCCACAGAAATGACCCCTCATGGCAGTGGTCCTCAAATAGCAAGTGTTAGAGGTCAAGGGGTGGGTGTGGAGGGATGGCCTCACGGAAACACTGGGTGATTTGACAGCTTAAACATAAATCTGAGAAGGAAATAATACAAGTCTTCAAGTATGTAGAAAGCTCATGCTTGGGGCAAGAAAAGGAAAAAGGAAAATCTGTCCTCTGAGACCAAGGTCAATAAATCAAGAAGCAATAAATACAGAAGCAATAATCTTATGCTTCTGTAAACCGAGATCACAAATGATAAGAAGATTTCTGATTTCAATGGTGCCGACGCTGGAAGAGCTGCCAAGGAAGCTGTATGATCTTTGTCAGAGCGGGTCTTCAAAAAGAAGCTATAAAGTTATCTGTTAGGAACACCTAACCCACCTCTTTGGCAGTGGTGTGCTAAATGCAAGTTATCTTCCACAGTTCCTTAAAGAACTATGATTACATATTAGTGAGCAATATGCATCCCCACCTCCATGCATTGCTTTAATGAGTGATGCCATTGTTCACGTTTATCAATGTGATATGGATAATGATACTTATAAGCTCATTGATGCCTTAAATGGGTACTTAGAAACAGAGACTAGACATGAATAAAGGAGGTATTTATTTGAAAGGCCTTCAGAGGTACACTCTGGGCTCCAGAGGGTCCTGCCTCAGTGCATCCCAAAATGGACAACAGGTCAAGAGTTCTTCACACTTTTATATCAGCATAAATTCACCAACCAGAACCCAGCCAATGTTATGATTTCCCCAAGCTTGCCCCCCTCTCCCCAAGATGATGGTTTATAGTTCTTGGGCCTAGGATGGTCTGGGTGTCCTTGGAGAGCAAGCTGGAGAGGCTTTGTTATGTCTCTTAGCATAGAGAACAGCACTTAACAAGCTACAGGAAACTTCAGAGTTTCACTAGGATTTGAAAAAAGTTAAGAAAAGTTAAAACCTAAGGCATCAACATCAGAAACATTTACTAGCAGGCAGTAAGAGGAATGAATTCAGCAAGGTGCAGCAGCAAAGCTCTGTTAATAACATAGTTTTTGCCACCTGAACAAGAAGTCTGAAACTTATCTAAACGAAAGAGAGAGAGACTGCTGACTTCATGCTACTTCCATTGCAGACCATCCCTTTCCTATTTGTACCAGCTCATTTGCCATAGGAAGATTGCGAGAGGAACACTCAATTTCTAATGCCATTTCCATTATTTTATGGCAGAGGGATCAGCTTGAGAACAAAGAAGTAAATCTGTTTTCCAGAAATCTAACAAGATGTACAGTCTCCATTAAGAGTGCTTAAAAAATGGCACAACTAAATTAAATTATTTCACGCAAAGGCTGTGTGTTGAGTTCATTACTCTCTTATGGAGAATGGAAAAGAAGAAATTAATTAAAATTATACCAAAAGAGCTGTTGAAAAGCTTGTTGCTGGTCAATCTGTCAGCAAGAATTTTGGAGTTTAGACTCCAGAGAAATCTATTTAAAAGTTATCAAGAAAATATTGCTGGGGGCTTTTTTTTTGATTCCATATTCTTATCTCTCCTGGTTTGATTCTTCGTCTGTTTCATCATTATCCAAACAATGGCAAACAGATAAAAAGTAAACTTGATGTAAAATAGAACGCAAATTAACAATGACTAACCCGGATTAATTCCAGGAGTGAGCATGAGGAGGAAAAAGGGTTTCTGTAAGCATAATTGGACAAGAAACAGCTACTTTTTAGCTCACAAATTTCTTCAGGCTTCCAGATTGTCCCCTGTCCTGCATCAGGATTAAAGAGTAGCCCTTAAAAAAAGAAAAATAAAGGAGAAGCACACTTGCACATGGACTGGCACCTGCATACTGCAGGTCCATTTTGCAAGGCAGGCAGAAGTGCTGTTTCTGCCTTGCTGGAACATGGTCCTGCAGCGGCTGGCAGACCTAGCAGAGAGTGGCTGGGAACCCACCCTGCTCATCATAGCAGTGGGCACTCCTGGGCATCCTCACGCTGTTCTCCTGGGTGGGCAGGCTGTGGAGCAGGAGGGTTTCCATGTACCTCCACCACCAACAGCCCTGCTCCAATTCTCTAACCCTCTGACTACAACCTCAATTAAATAGTTTGATGAGACAAAGCAGAATGCAAGAGCCTGGTTACCACTCGAACCCTTCCTAGGCTGCAAGGAAGGAAGTCCTGCCGTTCGAATTCCACTTACATGGGGCTTAGCCAAACAGGATGGAGCATTTATGAAAGCAAAGACTGAACAATTTATGAGCAATTCATACTCATATATTTAAAATGTTTGTAGAGGCAGTTTCCACAGAGCAACAAAAGTCTTCCCTGAATATTTATGAAGAAAACAGATGACACACAAACAGCTCTTTTGTTTTCCAGATTGTGGGATTGGTTATTAAATTCCAAAAAAAAAAGACATATAAGGAGACCCACTTCTCCTTTAGACTTTAAATTATGATTCCTGACAAAGGCAATGACATGCACACCATGTTTGCATTCAGCACCTTACATTCTGAAAAAATGAGACATTTTAATCTTAATTCACTTTTTTTTAGACTGACATCTGAATATTAATGTCAGATTCTTGTGTTAGTATCATGTGTTGTATGAGCTTTCTTTTATTACTACCTTTCTGCTGGAAGAAATGCATTGAGTATGGACATGTCTCTAGAATGACTGCTGGTTTTAGACAGTTTATAGTGATATAGGACACAAAGTATTAAAACACTCCTGTCAGGACCAATGTTAAATTATATAAGCAATAGTGGCTACATCAGAACTGCTTTTTAAAAGGAATTTCTCTGCTGTATAAGGACTCAAGCAAAAAGAAACAGAAGTAAAAGCAATAATTTCTTTTTCCTTTTTAAGAGCAAATTTTCAGGCATTAGAAACCATTTGAGTATCAGACAACTCTGTGTGACAATAGCAGAGCAGATACATGAAGATCTCTCAAGAATTTGCTCATATCTGTATTCATTGCTACAATGAATATACAATTTGCTATAAAATAAAATCCAATTTGCACATATTGCATACATGCATGTAAGACGTATTTGTAGAGAAAGATAAATACACTGATATGGAAAATGCCATTAGTACCATTATAGTTACAAGTTAATGGGATAGTGGATAGAATAAAACAGTAACTACACTTAGAGAAATTTTAAATTTTGCATAAAGACTTCAAGAACCTCTAGGAAAAGGACTGTAAATTCTTATGTGCTCATTTAATTGTTAGGCATTTGAATTACTTATGGTTTTTTCAACATGTACAATCATTCTTCTAAAGAAATGGATTGTTACAAAGTATGAGGACAGCATCACATGCTGTTACAAAAAGAAAAATATAGAAAGTTTCTAATAGAAGTTTTCTTGGCATTTTTATTTAACCTCATGCTCTTTCATGTTTAGCTCACTAAAACATTGTGGTAATAAAAGTTCTTGGTTTATCCAAGATCTATGGTTACATTCTTCTATAACTGTTTTTGCCCAAAGAATGGCAGTGCTACATAAAAACAAAAGCTATCATGCTATCAGGCTGCCTAAACAACTTCTGTCTGATTCTTTCTAGCTTTAGACACTTTGGTATGTGTGTAGCTGTTGGTATTTGACCACGGCTGACTGTGTACTGTACTATACTATAAGATATTTTATAGCTTGAAAGAAGTATGCTCCTTAAGGACTTGTTCATAGTCCCATGACAAAATTCACACTGACTTCAATGGCATAACGGTTTACAAGGATCTTATTCTCCTCAATGTAAGAGACTGAGCATCAGCTAACAGTACTTTATACACTCAAAAGACACAAACTGATTTTGCTCCTACTCCCGCTCTCATTTTAATTTCTGTTGCAGGTGATTACCAGAGATCAAATAAGCAAATCTAAGCATCTGGCAGACAAGAACCTGTACCTGCTTTCTTTACTCCCTCATTTAGGTGAGTGTTTTATTTCACTGTGGGGACAGGTTTAATGTACACATATACAGTCACACCATCTCACCTGACAGGCAGTAACTTTTTATGCCATCTGCAAGCTCAGCAACACGCCCCATGTAAAATGCCAATCTAAAAACACCTTTCACAATGCTCACCTGGGAAGTTTAAACTCTTCCTTTCCAGCTTGTTTTAAAATACCCTTTGCTTGAGCCAAACAAAATGGATATAAAGAAGACTGCATGAGTCCTAGACTGGGAAATGTACTCCGGCTTATTAAGTGCAGAGAGCTAAACCAAACAGGTGGTAGCATTTTCCCCACAGTGCAGTAAGAAGCTTGTCTGAGTGACTTACAATCTTAGGCATGCAAGAAACACTTCAATTGCTATGTGCAAATTTTGCCTACATGATATGTGCCTCATATTTTATTCAGTCAATCTTATCTGAGTTGTAAGAACATGTCCAAATTCTAATACAGCATAACTGGGAATGATTTAAATCAGAAGCATGCTTACATGCCTTTTCTTTTTCTAGCTTGACAGATACAAATAGCTTTACATTATAAAAAAACCCCAAATTACAAGCGGTTTCTATACAAAGGTTCCAAATTTAGACAAATTATTTTTCTTTAATGCAAAAAAGCTTATAAATGCAATGGAAAAATATAGTAAGATGAAAGGACTATAAATAGGGAATATGGCATTCAGACCAAGATGGGAAAGTATGTGTATGGCTCTTTGCATTCACTGCAATGACACCTCAGAGTCTCTATAAAAACACTGACTGAACACAACTTTTTTTTTTAAAGTAAGATAGAGTAAGTTTTTTATAACAATTTTACAGATTAGAGATGCCCTCACTACTATAATGTAATTAAATTATAACTCTGGATTTAATAGTCACCAAGCAGTGGCTCTGCTGAAACACCAGAGGGAGCAAGTTTCACAGAGGATCGAATGTTTCTATTGAGAACTCTCCTGGCTATGTTTCATCATTTAGTAGGATGCAGAGGAATTTAGTCAGATTACCTGGAACGGCTGGGAATGCACCATTCAGTGCAAAGCCCTTCAACTTGTGATGAAATCTGTAAAAAGGAGCACCAAATAGCAGAAAAAGTGAGAGTGTGCATCATTTGGGTTTCATTCACAGGTTTTCATTCACAAAGCTGAAAAATCTTCTGTTACTGACTATTGGAGGAAAAACTAACAGCCTTGATGTCTTTGCCTGATAAAGATTATTTTGGTACTGACTGTTTTTTAAAAAAAATTACTCACATTTCTCCTTCACAGCACAAATCACAGACTCAGTTGTGACAGACTCCTCTAAAAGACTTAAAAAAAGAACAATAACTATGATAGAAGACAAACCCACCATGCAATGAACTGAGTTACCTGGAAAAACCACATTCTCTTGTCCTTCCTAAGGGACTAAACCTGGGCAGGGGTCAAAGAAAAAGCCCACCAAAATCAGTTGTCTTTCTGATGACTCACATCTGAAAAATCCAGACCTGACTCAGAAGTGACCTTGTTGCTGAGTCTTAAATGGGAACTGAAACTTTCCAGCTGCTCTTCAGGACTGATCAAGTGGCAATGTTTGCCTGCATCATTAATACAGTCTAAAATTTAGCAGTGATAAAAACCCTCTTATGTCATTACCCCAGTTTCAGTTTGGTCAGAAGACATTGCCACCCACTACATGGTGAGATCCCAAGGGATTCTTATCACAGCTGATGACCTGTTGTTGGTGGTGCCCTACTCCTGAAGGACCTCTAAAGTCAGGAGTAGTCTTTACATTATGATTAGTGCAATTTCTCCTCATAAAGGATTTTTCAACATCCACATGTCTCAGTACTTCCTGGTCTCTCCAGTGAATGGTGCCTGATCCAAACTGTTAGCAAATCATTATGCATACACAGAATGCACAGGATGGGCTGTTTCAAACCAAAGAAAGCAGTTTGTGGTGGTTTTGGTGTCTGCTTTCAACCAAAAAACAATGAGTTTCAGAAAAGAGGTAGGAGGAGGAGAGGAGAAAGTCATAGGTCTAAGCCAGGGAAGGAGAGGGAGAAGGGGAAAAAGAGCAGCCTCTTTGAGTGAGTAGGGTTTCTGGCCAGGGAGCAGCAACCACAGCTGAAAGCAGAATTCACAACAGGATTTTTTGGAGCTGGTCTGATTGGTACTGTTGTAGAAAACCTGCTCATATTTCTTTCACTTCAAACACATTATGATCCCATGGGAGAAAGGCATCCCAAGGACTTGATCACCACAATTACTGCAAAAAGCAAAGATCTGGGCGCAAGGAGCAAGCAAAAAGAATGCCTAAAAACCAGTACTTCACAACACACCCTCTAGCTGTATTTAAGTCAGTTAAAGTTTGCCAAACAAAAAAGTATCAGAGAATGCTTTATTGCCCCTGGCCACCTTTGGGCAGCATTAGGAGGATTTCTAATGCCTAGACACAAAGTATCTTCCTGCTTCTAAAGTACAGGATGAAAAAAGGAAAACTCACAGTGAACTTTTAAAAATTGGAGGGTGTATTTGAAAGAAGCAAATATAACTGATTTCGCAAACTCTACAGAATGTTTTCCCCTCCTTCTGGTAAGCACTTGTAATTAAGGAGTTTGTACTTCACCTGACCTTAATGGATAAACTCACTAGCTGTTGGATCACTTCACTCCTCCATTTTAAGCTCCAAGGAAGAGGCTGTCTGGCACCTCAGCAGGCTACTGAGACCCAGCATGCCAAACACTGCCTCCCGACTTGAAACAATCCTTTCCAGCCCTCTCACATACCACACAGGTCTCATAGTTCAACTCTCAAGCTCCCGGAGACCACAAAATATTTGGCAGTGCAAGAGGTCTATGATCTTTCCTGTTTGGTTTTGCTCAGAGCTCTATCAGGCAAACAGTTGGTGCAAAGGCACAGGAGACTTAAAGGATTTCAGCTGTGTTCTCCCCCTGGGTTTTGGTTTCTCTCTCTCCCTGTCCATGCAGGCAGCTGGCTGGTATCCTTCAGCCATTTGGAAGTTAGTTTGCCTCTGAAATACACATTAGTGCCACATACTGGTTTTCATGCTGGAAGGTGGATGCATGCCATATGGCCAGTGACTGGATGTATTTCACACTGTTTTCAAATCTCCCAGCAAGGCAGTTCAAATCATCTTCTAAGATTGATGTAAGTTACCAGAGTGATAATTCTGTGTTCAAGTAGTTATCTGGCTTCCTGACAGATTTATTTGATTTATTTAGTTCTCCAAAAATAGCAGATGCTCATGTATAATTTTTTTAATGTTTTTTTAGAAAATTAGTTACCATCATAAAAAACTGCACACAAAACTTATGTTCCCTTTTCCTCTTCAATAATTTCCTAAGTATTTTGAGTTTTTTCATTTTCTTTTTAAAAAGAAGCTGATCTCTTTTGCCTAAAGTTTGATAGCAGTTACAAAGTAGCTGGCACCACAGAGTTAGCTAGAGTATCCCATCAGTATTCTTTGTTCTACATCTTCACTGAAAAGTAGTACAATAATAACATGATACATTCCATTTCAAATAATTTCATACATTTTACTGAAAGGATTCAGTTTTATTTTTAGCAAGAAAAATTATATTTAGCAGGCAAGCTTTTATTTAGGAAATCTCTGCTTTGAACTTATAAAGCAGTTTTACTAACTTCAAGCCAGGTAAATGCAAAAATAAATGTACCTTAAAACATCAATTTGATAGAAAAGATGTTTTCAAATAACACATTATTTTATGTTTTTTTTAGGAGGGGAGTTATTTATATTGCTTAACTTTTCTACATCAGTTTACCTACTTTATTAATGAAGAGACAGGCAAATCCAGGTGGGTGATTTAGAACAAGAATTTAAGGTGCTAACTCTGTGGAGGGAACATCACAGAAAGCTTATTGATAATGTTTTATTGGCAGCTAATTGCTTCTGCTTGGGCTAAATAATCAGCAAACTGAAGTGTACTGAATAAATAAATGTTTTAAAATCTAAGCAAGTCATCTATTAAGTCATTCCATGCATCCCAAGAAACCCTGAAACAATTCACTGACAAAACTTACCCAAGGACAACAGAAAATATTTCCCAGTTCATGAGGTCAGGAGTAAGTTGGTGGTGATCAAACAAACCTTTCATTATTAGTTTGTGGAATCTAGTAAGTATATTTTTTCTTTAGCGGTTTTCTTTTGCAGGACTGGGAAGTACTGGTTTCCTTCTCTCCCCTGCTAATGACTAAGATGCAGTGCTATGCTAGGCTGGCCAGAGGCAGGGAGACAAGAAGAATGTGTGCTGTCTCCCACAGAGATTCTTTTCTCTGGACAATTTCAATGTGGCATAAAAGCAAGTTCTGTCCAGGTCAGCTTTAATAAGAAAGAGAATTCTCGCCAGGGATTGTGGTTACCCTCAAGACTTCATTTAAATCTCTTGGGACCACAAATATAAATTCCATTAACAGCTTGCTATATTTTACCTTTCAAAACCAAAGCCAAAAGCCGTAGTGTGCTTTGTGACATAGATGAATAGCTACAATATTGAGAATATTACTGTTTTTTTAAATTAATGAAATCTACACCAGCAAGAAATTGGAATATTGTTTGAACCACAAAGGGGTACCAAAGGCTCAGTATGTCTATTTTTTCTTGATTCTTTTTCTACTAGGAAATACAGAACTAAAAATGAATACATCAAGCACTAACACTGTTGTTTTATTAAAATAATTTTTTTCTTTTTGTTTTTATTTACTATGAGAATGTCCCTTTTTGGTTACTCCTGCTAGGCACTAGAAAACTTTACTTAGTTTTCCCTAGAGGAAAAGAATACTACTGCAGTTGCAATACAAGCACCTTAGTCATCCCAATACCTTCACTAGGTGGCTTATTATCACTATCTTTTTATTTTCCTTGGAACAGGCAGAAAGTTCACGTAAGTGTAATGGGACAAAATCTCATTTTGTCTGTGGACAAAAAGCTCCACAGACAATTATGTCAGATCTGTCCTCTGGAAGATCACCCGATATAATACAATTTTGAAGCAGGTCAGGTGTGGACATAATCACTTTTTTTTTCACATTTCCAAAAGCTCACTGTAGTAAGCTCTTCATACTGACATTATGACTTCATGCTGGTTTTATGCTAAATGTAGATCAAATATCTGATCCTTTATAAAGCTGAAGTTGGTGGGAGTTTATGATCCCCTCTTTGATGGGAACCTCAAAGAAAGTCTGCTGGGACACAGTTAACCTTGATGATATTTTTGGGGACGCATCTTATCAGCACCAGCGCTTTATTTAATGTGATATTATGGATGAGTCACTAGGAAGCTTAAGCCAGCATCAGCTCATCACTGCATGCGAGCACATGCATTCAGGTTCAGCTTAAACTTCAGTGTTTGAAGATGCTCATCCTCAGCCACTAAGGATGTTTCTAATTGCTCCGTCCCTTCCAGAGTTGCCCCCAGTTACACCAGTTTTGGAATATCTACAATGTTCTACTTATTGCAAACATTGTTTCTGTGAAAGATTTGCTTTGTATGACTTTACATATGGATTACCTCAATTTCTTTCCCTTTGCTGTGGGAACATTTGCAGGTGCAAGTGGAATGCTGGCAAAGTCCTGAAACTGTAGGAGATCATGGAGAAGGGCAGTGCTCTGAATTCTTGTCTGTGCCCCAGGCCTTGCAGGGTGGATTTTCACTGCCTTGATCCCAATGCCATGAAAAAGAGCCAGAACCTCCCAAAGAAGTTAATGTCAGCACTGAGGGGTCCCTTCCAGGATTGGTCCTAAACAAGAGCTCTCCCCTGAGTTATACACACAGTCCCAGCTACATAATGTTATACACTGTAGTTGCTGCGTAAGCAAAGAGGGAGAATGAGAAGTTTTTCTCTGGGACACGGAAATTTCCCAGCTCTGCAAGATGAGGACAGGACTTCACCATGAATCACTGGTTTGGTAAAAACCTAGCCTAGTAAAAGAACAGTCCTTAAGGATGAGAATCACCCCACCTAAGGTTGATCCCTAAATCTGTGCAGGAAGGCAAGGCTTCTTTTATAGCTGATGGAGACAAACGGGTGTCTCTAGCACGTTGCTCTTCCCACTCAAGTGTACACAGATGTCTAAAATAGACCATGTGAGTCACACGCTACAAATGCCCATTTCTTTCCTTTGCTTCAGAAGAGGAATTTAGACAACAAATGCCTAATTGTAAGTGTCCTGTGTTCAGCTGCATTAAAGCCAGTCTGGCTGGAAGGATGTGATTTGTTCAGCTGGGCTAATTAAACATGAACATGTCTGAAACAGGACAAACAACGATTAGAATTAACTGGATTGACAAATACTGAAGGACTAGAGGTATAAAAGTGTCTGAAAATAAATTATCTTCTTCTCTATCCTCTTCCTTCCCTCTTTCATAAAATATGAAAATTGACTATGCAGATAAAAAGGACATGCCCCAAGTCTCTACTGTCTTCTGCAAACATCCATAATCTGGGGAAAATGAGATGTCTTATCTTGAACACAGCCAGTGTCAGGGAGAAAAGAAACTCTGGAGCTAACATTTATGCTAAGCAAAGTTATCTGGGCTTACTCCTTTTACTTTCATTCACTCTTTTCATTAAACTTTGCCCTTTACTTAAATTCTGCAAATAATTATCTTTTAGATAAAATTAAAATCTCTTTAAGATTAGGTTAAGTTGAATTTAAAAAAACCCAGAGTAACCAGGTGGTCCCAGTCCTAAACATCAGGATACTTCACCGGGCAAGAAAAGCTCTTTCTGCTTCATTCCACAACCTGGATTAAGAAACTGGTGATGTCTGATTGGCATGAAAAACCTTTTGCAGACAGCAAATGGTGCAGCATATTCCCAACGGGGCACATAAGAGCCTCCTTAAACATTTGCAAAAGAGAATACTGGCTTCTCTACTTCATTAGCCACTTCCTAAAACCTCATTGACTAAACATTTGAACAAACTAGGTAAATAATTGTCTTTCTCCACTTGATGCAGACGTAAAAATATACAGCCAGGGGTCATTGATGGTGAGGTATTTTAATTTCATAAGAAAATATTCAGTTGTGATAGTCTTTCTAACTGTACTGTACTCTCTTATTTATTGAATTAGGTTGCTTGGATCATGGTCCACTCAGTTATGAGAAACAAATGAAGGAGCTTCAGTCTAAAGTGGCATTAATCAATTGCATTTCTCCTTTCCTGTAAAATAATTGGCTCAAGATGTTGGCATCTCAAAGCACTTACAAATGTAGACAGCCAAAGACCTCCTGTAATGGGAGAACCACATCCACTGGTGTGGGGTATGTTTTTACAGGCACTTGCTCCTTCTTCCTTTCCACATCCATCTGGAGAACCTAGAGCACAATAGTTCTGTGATTGTTACTGAGCAATGTGGTGCCACTGCAGTATTATCTTACACTTCCTTTGCAAAATGTCTTTTAGTCCATTACTTTTTAATTACTTAAAATAGTAATTTCATATCTTAGACAAAGTGTTTTGCAAAAGTTGTTCGGTCACTAATATCAAGGCCTTTTTCTTTCCACTTAAGTAATGATACAGTCACTGGAAACAAGCTTTGGTTAACCAGAAACTCTCCTAAAAGTGTGCAAGTAACATAAGCTTATTTTTACTATTAAAAGTGCAAAGCTATTTATTTTACCAGGAAAATAAACTACTTGGCAGAGAGGACATACTTTAAAACAACTTTTCAAGAGCTCCCTTGAGATTTATTTGAAAATATTGGTTCTCTCAGACAAAAAAAGAAAAAAAGGTAAAAAACACACTGATGAAGGACACTTGAATTTCTTTATATTAAATATTCAAGTATTTCTTTGAATTTGCATCTCAGTGTAAGGGAAATCCCTTTATATCATGTCTCCAGATTCAAATGGACAGATTTCAATATTTGAAAAAGCAGAAAGCCTAAAATGACTGGATTCAAAGAAAGAACATTAAATGGCAAAATTATTTTCTCCTTGAAGAAAAAAGAAAAAAAGCTCAAGGAAGCGCCAACAACTTTTTCACCTACCAGTGGAATAAAAGTAGCTCTAGCAAAGTAGTTGAAAAACCCCAGTAGAAATCAATGCAATTCCCAAATTAAATGAAAGTCTTCAGTGAAGTCAATGTGTAAGGTAAGTATATGTCCATAATCGTAGTCAAGGAACAAGCAAAGCCTAAACAGCTTAAGGCACTTGAGCCTACTCAGAAGCTCCCTTTCATCTCAGAACTCTGAAAATGGCCATATAATTAATACCAGACCCAACAGAAGGATTTTTAACGAAGATGTTACTTAGGCAGAACTACAAAACATGCTAAAGTCATAACAGGATTTGTGCCAACTCTGGAGAATAAAAAATTACTCAAAATCTTTTATCCTTTTACACCTCAGGCTCCATGAAAATAATATGATGAAATTTGAAGGAAAGAATAATTAATGGCTTGAGGTAAATAGACAATAGAAGAAAATGTAACATGGCTTTAGTAAAGGTAGGTCATGTCAGACCAGTCTGATTTTTCCTTTGATAGGACACCTGATTTTCCAGACAAAAGAACTGCACAGAGAGATTAGATTTTATCTGAACTTTAGCAGAACATTTGGTAAGGTGTCACAATGGAGATTATGATGATAAACTCAAAAAAAAGGTTAGAAAAAGAGTGTGAAGCTGCTGAGTAAAGTGACTGCTCCAGACGAAGTGCCAATGAACTGTATTAAAAGGGGAATCTCTGAGCTAAAAGAGATTACTCCAACAGAGCTTCTCCTGAAGCAGTCTTGATATTAATTTTATTTATAATTTTACTTTTGTGATTTCATCCTTAAAAAAGGAATAAAAACAAGAAGTTTAAAAAAAAAAAAAAAAAAGAGAAGCACTGCCAGGGAGAACACTACACAAAGGAAAAAAATGGAGCAGAATATTAATCATGGGATGAAAGTACAAAGTAGAGTGTTCCCCAGCTGAGATGGAATTCAACTCATCCATGCTACCTAAAAACTTAATAACTTCACAATTCTTTGCATAATCAACAGCAAGATGTGAACAAATCCACTTATATTTTATATTATCTACTTTAGACCCATGTCTAAACAGGATGAATGGAGATTCTCTGGAGATTCTTCCATCTTTCTATAGTCATTCATAAGGTACATTTAGAAGTCTTCCTTAAGTGCCTAACTTTAAAACAACAACAAAAAAATCTCCCCAGGGACTATTGCAAATTTGCATTTCAGTAGCTCATCAGCCAGAAATCAGGTAAGAGAAAAACACGCATTTTTCTTTTCTGACCCAGGACTCCATAAAACACAAATAACATCTTCCAACATACTACACAAGATAAATCCAACTGAAGCAGCAGAGTTAATACAAGCGTAAAAATGCAAGTGGGATCTTATCTGAGTCAATATCTGGCTGTCCATATTCTGCAAGACTCTTTCAGAACACAGCTTGTCTTGCAAGAAAACACTGCAAGGGCAAGAATTATATGAATAGTCAAATACATCATATCATTATGACGCCTTAAATGGCTACCTAGAAACAGAGACTAGACACGAAAAAGGGAATAAAGGAGGTATTTATTTGAAAGGCCTTCAGAGGTACACTCTGGGCTCCAGAGGGTCCTGCCTCAGTGGATCCCAAAATGGGTGACTGGTCACGAGTTCCTCACACTTTTATATCAGCATAAATTCACCAACCAGAACCCAGCCAATGATGGAATTTCCCCAAGCTTGCCCCCCTCTCCCCAAGATGATGGTTTACAGTTCTTGGGCCTAGGACGCTCTGGGTGTCCTCGGAGAGCAAGTTGGAGAGGCTTTGTTATGTCTATCTTAGCATGAGAGAACAGCACTTAACAAGCTACAGGAAACTTCAGAGTTACATTAGCAGCATAGGATTTAAAACATATAAAAGTTAAAACCTAAGGTATCAATTAGACCCCCGCCAAGGGAGGACAGTTTAATCTTCAAACTCACAACAGCAGCTGGTTAGAAACTTGCCTCAAAGAGATTTAGGCTGGAAACTTTCTCAAAGATGAGAACAGAGAGGCTGTGGTAGTGCCTTCCAGAAGAGCTACTGAAGGCCAGAAACCTGAAGTTTCAAGTGACCTGGACTGTTTTATGAAACACTTGTATGATGCGGGGCCTGAGAAGAAGAAGTGTGCCAGAAGAACCTTGCTCCCTTTTTTTTGGCTTGAAAGATGACCCCAAAAGCTAAATTCCTAACTATAATTTGGAAATGGGCTGAAATTCCCTGAAAACCTTTATTTCATACTTTAACAGAACTGAAAAGACATGTTCCAAGGTCCTAAAATATTTTCCCAGTGTAGCCTAGTATATTTATAAAGGTTTTCAAAAGGAAATGAGAGATTTGTCAATTCTGATGACAGTAACAGAACCTAATGTCTGAATTCAAAGCTAACATTCCTTTTAATGGGGGCATGTTAATTTATTAATCTCAAATATTTGGTGGTTGGTTTTATTTATTGATTTATATCTTTATTTATTTTTTAAGAAAGAAACAAAGAGTGATTGGAACAATACAAATGAGATAAATTTTTCGTTTGGACAGATTAAGCACATGGACTTTTCACAAAAGAGTTTTTTTCACTTTTTTTTCTTGAGCTTTTCTGGTATATACACATTCCTAAACAAAGTAAATAATTAGTGAAATAATATATCATAATTAAAATAAGCATTACAACTTTTTTCTGTTTCAGTAATTTTTTGCAATTTCATATAAAATAGGAGGTTTAGAGTTCATTATGAGATACGGATAACTAATTTCTTATGTTCTTATGCAATTTTGAAAGAGAGCTGGAAGAGTTTAATAGAAAAACATTTATTTACACAGACACCTGATGGTATTGTAGCATGTACAGTTTAAGTCATCACAGTGTAAGCAAAGAGTCAATGACTGTGAATAATCAGATTTTATTTCTTCCTCTAGGAACTGAAATCTCACTCTGTCATTTTGCCATATGCCTGTCATAAGTTTAATAGTATAAAATATCTGAGGACTCAATCTATTCTTCTCTTATAAATGCATCTTCTTGCAGTATAAATCTAGGGAAGCACATGCTGGAACAAGCATTTAAAGACAAAAATATTGGAACTATAAAATAAATGTATACAAAAAAAGATAATTGTTAGTCTTTAATTCCCAACCCTATATTACCTCACCAAAGAAAAAGCAGACAGTTAAAAAGTTATCAACAATACATTACACTTGATATATCACCTATTCTTTCATGCATCTTTGAAAAGTCCTTTGAAGCAAATATACATTATCTTGAATTTATGAAGGAAATGGAAAAATGCAAAGTTTAAGTGGATTATCCAAAATCAAGCTTATCTAAATAAGCTTTCCACAAAAGCAAAAATACAGGTAGAAATCAAGACATCGCTTGATTTTTCTGTGCTGTCATAACAAAGAAAAAAAAGTCCAACAAACCCAGGATTATCAAGTAAACTATTCACAGGATATGTACATCCTAAAATTAATTATTTTAGCTGTATTGTTGTACAAACTATTTCAGTCTGGTCATAAAAAAAGAAAATCTGTCGATTTGTCTCTTTATCATGGATGTTGCCTGCCCTGTGCTGAGATGCAGCAACACTGTCTAGTCAGAGCTGTATGGACGCTGCAGGGACAAGGCCTACCAGCTCTAACTGCAGCCTGAAGCCTTGCTCTCATGCAATAAAGCTTTCTCCATTCTCATAACAAAGTTTTTTAAGGAACCTTAAAAATTACATTTGAGCTTGTAAAACTCCTTTGAAATTTCCCAAAGGTCTTCTGTTTACCCTGCGACACGCACACAAGCTACACTTTTATGTTCACATAGACTGCATATGTGTTTTCTTAGAAAGTCAGGCTAAACATTTAAAGATAGGAGAACAGACCTCAAATAGTGTCATCCAGGATTCCTTTGCCAATCTCAAAAGGTGAGAAGGATCAGTATAATAATGAAATTGTGATCTAAAGCCAGAACTGTATAGAAATGTGACACCTGCATATGATGATAAAGAAGAGCAAAGATTGCAAAGCAGGACAGAATAGCTGGCAGAGGCTCCCTGAAAAATCAGTGTGCAAGAGGTGTGCTTTCAGAGATCAATAAACATCTATTTAATGTTTTGCAACTCGACTCTTTTTCCATGCTGCATATTAAAAAAAAATAACAAGAAAGTATAATGTGAACATGGTACTGATTGAAGAGGTAATAACTGATTTTAGAATTAACTTGCTCTGTTCCCTTATGTGAAGCCAAGGTGTCATTTTTCATGTTAAAGACATAAAGATAATACGTTAGACAAGACAAATCAAACTATTTAGACAGCCAGTTATTTGCAACTAGGTATATTATCTATCAAAAGTATCTTTCGAAGACAAAGTATTTTAAAATAGAGCCCATGTGAAGCTGTGCCAGAACAAATCACAAAACTACAGAATATTCTGAGTAAGAAGGGACACATAAGGATCATCAAGTCCAACTTGTAAGTGAATGGCCCATCCAGGGATCAAATGCACAACCTTGGTGTTATTGGCCCCAAGCAACTGAGCTACGCTCAGTATGTCAAAGCCCAGTTGTAACACACCAAGTGAATATCGTTTAATGATAAATTTTTGAAGAAAAGCTGTACAATTTCTAGGAGAGCAGAAAATCACTGCAAGTGCCAACATCTTCACATTTCATACATGTTCAGGAAAAAAACTACAGTCTGCATATTTTGAATAAAAATATATGGGAAAATAGAGACTGAACTATACATGCCATTAGTTTCTCATTCCTGTCTGTCTACCTGCCTATATTTCCTAATTAGTTTCACAATGCTTCAGTACCATGTGGTAGCTTACTCAAATGCCTTAAGCCTTAGCTTTAAATCTCTTTACCATTGAAAAAATCAGCTTCAAGCTTCATGTGCTTTTCTTTCCTCCTGCTTATCTCTTTGTATTTCTATGGAGAGTCTTGTTAAAATGTCTAGGTTTATTATGAATGTGAATGCATTTATTTTCCAAACTCATCAAGGGCTTTATGGGAGTCTTGCCGGTAAGAGGCACTGGGACCCTTGGACTAGAAGTATTTACCGCCATGGTTGTAAAATGCTCAGCAGCCTGATCAAGAGATGTACAGATTTTTCTCCTGAGATTACAGTCTTGCTCTTCTATCTTTTGCAAATTTGTCTGTTAAAAGCTTATCAAACTTACAAGTTCCAGCCCAATATTTTCCTATCCAAGCGCTCTCATCAAGCAAAGCAGACAATCAGAAACATTCTGCAGTATCATTCCCTCTTTGCAACTTTGCTGCGTGTAGCTTTCACCATTATGCAACTGGAAATGATGAAAAGCAATGCTGGCACCAAACCAAGATTTCTTTCATTTTGCTCATTTCAGGTATGTGTTGTATATTCTTTCATTCCTAACCACAAGACTGTCCCCCACCCCCAGCTCTGCTTATTTTTTTGGAATTAAGTTGCGCTTTTTTAATGTCACAAAGAATTAAAAACCTGCATAGGCCAATCTAAAGCCTGGGATCAAGTTAAACCATTTTAAGTTCTAGGACTGTCTAAGGACCTAAAATATTTTTTCAAGCTATATTTTATTATGCATTTATAGCTTGGTGCTTGTTTGAAGGGAGATGGTTGTATGCAAAGGAAGTAAGACCATACATAAGGGAGGACCATATCTGGATGGATTATTGGAATTGCAGTCTTCAAGCATCTGGATGAAAGATGTGTCAGTTAAGTACAGGAAAGTGAAGTTGAGGACAAAATTGCAACCAGAGCTTTAGAGAGACCACAAGTTTTTCCACTGTTGAAAAAATACCCAGTTCTCTTTCCCACAGAACAGAACATTAAATAATCTTTATTAAGATGTCATTTTAACTTCTGTGCAAAAAGAAAGACTCTTTCTCCACTGAAACAAAGATACAAAGCCAAGAATATTTGTAATATGATCCAGAAGTTTAGAAAATCAATACTGTTTTGGTATCACAGGTTTTTGAGATGTTAGAAATAAATGTTAGCTTTGGGATTATGTTACTGCAAAACAGATAAAGAACTGAGTTTTGCTGCAAACAGTAAGAAGTTGTAAATATTTTCTCAGACTAACTATAAAAGATAGTCTGAAATGACTTACTGAATAAAACACAGAGCAAAGATGTAATTATTTGATAGTTTTAGACACACAGATTTTTCTCTTTTTATTTTTTAGAAGACACATGGGTAATTTCTAAGAAAGACCAAATCCCTATTGAAGTTAGTCTACTGAAAAATATTTAAGCATTTGAATGAAATACCATCTACTTGAAATAATTACTATGGCAAGGGTGAAAGACAAAACTATGTACCTCAAGGACATTCATTTGTGAAAAATATTCTAGAGGTACTCTGGCTAATCTATCATATGATGGTACAAATAGGCATGATGCAAAATACAATTAATGAAGCAAACTTGAAACAAAATAAGTTTTTAAGCAAGAGCAACGTAAACAAGACAGGAAAAGGATAAAGAATTCTGGTATCTACAGAAGACATAGATTCACAGAATCATAAAGATTGGGAAAGACCTCCAATATCATCCAGTCGTGACTTTCAATGTCTTGTTTGGCTTCATTCTAGTTTCCCTGGGAATCCCTTAGACTCTCAAATGACAGATACTATGGAAAACTCATGAATTTTTTATATTAATTTTAGGCCTGTGAGATGAGATATGAGGGAGAACCTGTAAACAAAGCGTTAATCAGCATCAAAATGACAATAATCAACAACTGAGAAAGCAATTAAAATTTAAAGCGGATTGATAAACTACAGAAAGGCTTTCCACTTGCTTTCATTGCAGAAGAATTTTTATGGCGATACATAGGATAGAAATCTATTAATAAAAGTCTATGAATGCAGCTCTAACAAAACAAAATCACTAAACTGCAATTAACATTAAAATTATACCCTTATTGTACTGTTTTGAAGACTCAAAGCAATTTTGCTAATTTTCAGATCATAAACTTTCAGCAGGAAAGTTCAAGATTTTGCACCACGAAAAAATTAAAACCCACCAAGGAAACAAACCCTCCCCTCAACTTAGATCAAAACATATCTAGAAACCAAACCTCGCCATTTGCATTGCTTAGATGAGTTTCAAGCACAGTAATATAACATGATTTTTACTGCATAATGATAAATTAGGCACATATTTAGATCTACTGTTTGCAAGAAACAGCATTTTTCTAGATTTGTAAGACAATAGATAATTCTCAAGCTTTGTAACATCAACACCTAGTAAATGAAATGAGCTTTTAAAAACCATAAAAATCAGAAAACAACAAATGCTTGCCTAATTTCTTTTTTAAAAGCCCTGCAACTTTAATAATACTTAAGATTAGGCAACATTAAGGATCCATTAAAGACCAAAAGCAGGAAATTCCAAATTTGAGGTTGAAAATCAATCCCCAAGTGAAGCAAGATGTATGATTTTTGCAACATTAAGTTGCAACAATTTCTGTGGAGAAAAGCAAGAAGAGATGCTAAATCTTCTGCTGAACTACACTGTACATATGTGTTAAAATTATATCCTTACACCTTAAATCTAAGTTCTTGAATGAAAAAAAAAAAAATTCAGGAAGATATTTTCCCTTTCTATTGTGGACAAGGCTATTATGTGCATTATTCCTTAGTTATAGACGGTCTTTCCAAGCCTACAGCAACTTATAAAGCCATCAGGAGTGATGGCCCGATGTATTCCCTATGTATTCCCATAAAATTCTACTATTTCATATGCATGACTATTGGCCATGACTTTTAAGACACAGAGAAACAGAAGAGTTTTCTGGCTTGAGCTCTGTTCCATCAGCTGTACAACACTAAAAAATGGAAACTCTCTTATATATCTTATATACTCTTTTATATTTTCTCTTTCCTATCCTGATGAGGAGGGGAGTGATAGAGCAGCTTTCATGGGCACCTGGCATACAGCCAGGGTCAGTCTGCCTCATACTGATACATAATTTACATGTTGAAACTAGTGTTTTGATTCCTGTCTGAAAGAGTGAATTTTTAGACAGGAATCAAGATTGAAGATATAGAAAATGATGTATCAATATGTCCACAAACCAAGTAAGAATCTCACACTAAATACAAAGTTCATTGTCCAAAGCAGACCAACATGACTCAGACAATACACAGAATTCTACAATGAGTAGCAGAATCCAGCCTCTTTAAGTCTCTAATAGAAGAGACATTAAACTCATTATAATAGGGTCAGTTATAGGTATTTGGAGTAAAGAAGCACAGATTTCACATGGGGTCTAGTGTGTTTGTTTTATGGTACTGATTTCATGTTGATCAAAAGGTCAAATGACATACAGAAATTAAGCAAATAAAAAAATGTATGGTTAAATGTCAAGTAGAGTATAGATTAAGAAAAGAAACATGCTAGTACTAAAGAAAACATGACTTGATTAATGATAAATAAAAGCCTATTAAAAAGTAATGCAGCTGTGATTGTTAAAATACATTTTACTGCATGTAGGATTTACTGTAATGACATCTGCTTGCATCAGTATTTTGATAGTAATACAATGACAAGTAATTTAAGACAAGAAGCCAGGTCTCGTTTATATTCAGAACAAGATTTGTAAATAGGATTAAAAATATTTGTTCTTCAAGGATTTCCTTTGCTGTGCAAAATGCAAGAATAGAATAAACGTACAGATAAAGTGCCACACCTGCAAGTTAGGGTGGGTTGGCATTTCCACTCCCTGAGTGATTCCTAAACGTCTACCAGTGAGTCAGTATTTTCCACACCAGATGGCTGCATCACAATCAATTTCTTAATCTTTTGAAAGAATTTTATTCATAGATAGTGTCAGGAAAATAGTTTGGGTACTGCCATGAAGGCAAAGAACAAGTTGTCTTGCACATAATAACAGGAACAGCAACAACAACCACCGGCACCTAAAAATCATATTAATAAAAATTATTTTTATAATACAAATCCTTGAACTTTATGTAACAGCACAAGATGTCTCCTGGTGTTAAAGTGCTCTGGTTTTACACTTCAGTAACAATCTAAAATACACACTTCTGAAATTTGCATTATGGATTTAGGTAATAAAATCCTCAAAAGATTCCATCCTTCCTATGCATTTTCTATTACCACATAGCACTGCTGTGCCAGTAGGATTACATAATTCACTATTCTTGCCTAGAAACTCAAGGCAAGTCTCCTTAGCATGAAGTGACTTCATCTGTGAGTTTGTCCATCAGTGGAGAAGCAGCCACAGCTGAAAGCAACAAAATCCTCAGTTCTCAGCTCCCTTGCTTTACAGGAGAGGAAAGTCTCCCATGATAACAAATCTTGCATTGACGTAGGGTGAAAATTTCTAAGAAACAGACATAAGACAGTGGGACTAGGAAAACATGAAGGGAGAGGTGAAGAAGCAACAATTTACTGCAAAGGAATGATGGTTTAGCCTGTCCTTATCCAAGCCATATTAAGTAGCCAGCAGTGCTGGGTGAAGTAAAAGTGCCTTCAACTCAAAACAATTCAGAACAGACACAGACTGAACTCAGAACCATATACACAGAAACTATTTTATGGAAATCAATAGTTTACCTACTGCTAATTTCTGTATTTGCCAATACTTCTGCAACACTTAGCACTCTGGACTGTAGATACTGCAGTCTGTGAATTTAAATAGTGAAATTAAAGGGATGCATTAAGGAAGATCAGATACATGCCAAATAAATACAGGACAGGAAATGTCACTTTCATTATAAGATTTAACACAAAAATAAAGGCATGTATCCTTTAAATAATGCAAACAACTGAGGCTGATATTCCAAAAAAATGATCTTATATTCCTTCCTCTTAATATGCCAGGTTCACTACCTTATTTCCGTATTTTTTTTACATGCTCGCATATACATTTATGAACATTAATCGGATTCCTATGAGATACTGGCATTTTGTTACTCTGGTCCTGCAAAAATCCCCAGTTCACTGAAGCAGAGAGATTCTGTGGCACATATATCCACTAATTCTGGGTGAACCTTTCCCTAACATTTTCTCTTTTTTCCAAACTCATTAATTAAGTGAAATCCCATTCATGGGTACTGTGACCTTTTGTTCTGCCCTTCTGCATGTCAAGCCCTCAGTCCCTGAATGATAATAAAAGGTACAGCAGAAAATGAAGGATCATCTGGAAAGAGATGTGCTTTGTGACAACCTTGTGCCTCTAAATGAATGCAGAGAAGTAATACAGATCAGGAAAAAGCTTCTCTCCTGAACTCAGTGTCAAAAATTCCACAGAAATGAATGGGATCACTGCCTCTGATGCCTTAAATGGCTGCCTAGAAACAGAGACTGGACAGGAATAAGGGAATAAAGGAGGTATTTATTTGAAAGACCTTCAAAGGTATGCCCTAGGGGTCTAGAGGCTCTTGCCTCAGTGGATCCCAAGGTGGACGACAGGTCATGAGTTCTTCACACTTTCATAGGTTTGGTCTATTTGTATACCACCATAAATTCGCCAGTTAAAAGTTCAGATAATGATGTAATTTCTCCAAGCTTGCACCCTCCCCCCTCTCCTTCCCCCCCCCAAGATTAAGGTTACACTTTCAGGTCTAGGATGGTCTGAGTGTTCTTGGAGAGCAAGCTAGAGAGGCTTTATTATATCTATCTTAGCATAGGAGAGCAGTACCTAATGAGCTACAGGAAACTTCAGAGTTACACTAGGCAGTACAGGATTTGAAAAACATAAAAGTTAAAACTTAAGGCATCACCTCCAGAGCAGCAATGCTCTAACACTGGCATTCCCACTTAGTCTTCCCTATGGCACTAAACTAGAATTTTCAGTCAAATGTGAGTTTTAGGTTTAGAGTCATAACTGACTTGTAATTTGAATGAAACTAATGTTATCTCAGAAACTGGCTCAACCTTAGAGTGGACAGACTCATATTAAACTGAACTAAATCAGGCAGATTAGCAGCTCTCAAAGAATACATTCCATGTAGAAGGAGGATCAAAACCTGCAGACAAACCAGTCTCATGATTTTGGCTACTTGCCAAAATGAATCAATAGTAAAAAGTATTTCCCATATAATTATAGGTAAAATCCAAGGCCATGGAGCTGACTAAAATTTTAATACTTAAAATTTTGAAAAATGGTTTGAAATATCCCTGAAGCTAAGGTACAGTGAATATGACAATTAGAGTCGTCTATATATATTAATAGAAGTATAAAGAATGCTCTTCTGACATTGCATTTTGAAACAACACATGTCATGTCATAGTTACCTGCCTCACATCACAGAAATAGCAAAATGAAACAGTGACTGCAAAAAAGATGAATCTGCCTCAACCAAGGGATAAGATGGCAAGTAACATCCTGCATTGTCATCTTCAAGATTTATACTTCTCTCGTGTTTTTTTCTCCCAAGGGCCATGGCAGTGACTGAGTTTACTCTAAAGGCAAGGTTTTCATCCTTTGATAACGAAGAACTGTTTAGGGCAAACGAAGTAAAATATCAGCATAAGAGGTCTAACATCAACTCAAAAAAGCATAGCATAGTCATCTTTGAAAGTCAGGTACAGGACTATCATAGCCATGAAACCAGTGTTCAGAAGATGGAATTTCCAATTCATCCAAATTCAATACCGGAATTAAAAGATTCAGAAGTGGTGAGGAAAAGGAGGAAAATACCTTGATTTGAGATTACTCTCTTGGATTCCAGGAAACACAAATACTTTGGACTTACCCTTACTCCTTAATATGGAAAAAAAAAAAAATCAGTTATCGCTATCTGACCTTTACATTAACATAAGCAGAGAAATGGATGACAGACATGAAGACATTTGTGTAAGATCTTCCAGAAAGCTTGTTTCCCCTTTCTGAAATCTGAGTTTTGCTACAAGAATATGAATAGACTGAAAAACTCAGGAAAATGCTGTAACTTTTTCTCATAGGAAGGAATTTTTATTGGTTACAGAACATAAAGGAATTTGTTCTCTACTCTCAAAAAAAGCCCATCCCATTAGAGAGACACGTCAAATGAATTTCACACTCCTCTTTAACACAGATAAATGAGAACATGGAGGTTAAACAAGTGAGAATCCCCAGCCCCCTTCCACCTCTCATATGGAGTCATTTTCTGCTGGGAAACAAAAAATTATTCTCTCCTGGAACTGAATGAGAAGGCAGACCCACCAGTCAGTAGGCAGTATATGATTCAGCTCAGCTTTTCATTAAGTTAGAAAGTCCAAAAGTCACCAAAAACTGTTTCTAAATGAGAGGGCTGCTTCCTTCTAACTCTTTTGAATTGCCGGCTGAGCACTCCTGTGAATCACGCCTGATGCAAGAGGAGCACATCTGAGTTAAGAAAGCAGGGATTTTCGGTGACAGCTGGCAAGCAGACACTCCCTCTATCGAGGGACAGCTTTCATTCAACTAAAAGGTAGGACAAACACCAATTCCTGTAGCTGGACACCAAAAAGAAATTAGATCAATGACTAAAATAGTCATAGCAATTTCAACTCTCCCTCAATTATACTGTTTTCTATAAAAAGAACAATATTGATTATAACTGCTTCATAAAATATGCTGATTTTTCTTTTATTTTATAATTATACTAGCAAACACTGAGTAATTGAGAAATAAACACTATTGCAAATCAGAAAAAGATATTCTATTCAAGTCTTGGAAAATGATACAAAAGGTTAAAATAGCAGTTAAGTATTTCACTTATGTTAAATACAGAGCTTGAACTGCAGAATGATTTAGCTGAGCCTTCAAATGCTTAAAATATTCCTTCATGCAATGTACACAATCAGAAAACTATTTTTGCTGTAATTCACTCACATTTCCAAAGCAATGCATTTTGAATAGGGGTTTCGTCTTACTTACTAAGTCAATTGAAAGAAATACTACTTGGCTCCCAGATTAATCATACGCTAAATTATTACTAGCCTGATCATTTAACTAATTACTAACAATGAGCATTTCCTGTGTGTTCAAAAGACTTCTGTTTAATATATTCCAAAGTATCCTTGTAACACTTAGAGTAGCAGCAGGCAAAACCACTTGAGCTTTACAAAAAAGTGCAAGTTGCACAAAAGCAGTGAAAATTAGATTAAAAACAAATACTTAATTTTCTTTCATCTGCTTTGATGTCTGCTCTTCTTGTTTAAATACATTGGCAATGTATCTGCAGGAAAAAGTGTAAGAATAGGGTTACAAAAATGACCATCTTTTTGGGGGGGAAGCAGCTTACCACAGCTTTAAAACTGAGGCTACGATAAAAACTGTCTCTAACTTTTTTTTCCTTTAAACAAGATTTGAACAGATATCTTGCACAAATTTGGGGTTTTTTTCCTACCTCCCAAGACTTCCTTTAAAATGATTTGTCTATTTTTAGGGGTAGAGAATGCTTCAGGTATTTTTCACAGTCTGCACAGTAATTTTAATGAATAAATTCTACTCCATAATCCTACTTTGAACCTAGGCTCTCAGCAGCCAGTTGTGGTGTTTGCCTTATTTTACTTAAAATTTTTCAAATATTAAACTATCTTTTCAAGTGACAAAAATTAACTTTCAATGAATATTCCAGATGACCCCTACCATGCCAACTATTATTGCTGCAATCTACAGACATAGACTTAAGTTGAAATATTTTCAAAGTACTCACCTCACTAAAGTAAAAAATCCTCTTATCAGAGACTTACTGTATTATACATTAATAGAGAAGGGCCCAGATTTGGCACAGGAAGCCACCAATACAACTTCTTTTGCACCTTATCTTACAGCTCATATTTTAAACTGCAGGTAGGGGCTTATCTTTGCCAAACACATTCTTCATACCTGAAATTAAATAATGCATGGTGATAACTCAGAAGAATTAGCTTCCTCAGTATTAACAAGTGTACTTCACACCTAATCTCCTTGCAGATGATTTTACTATTTACTGTGTTGTACCTGTAGTGTATTTACTTAAACACATTTGACCCAGTTTTACTACAACTTTCTTTATCAGAGGTTCTCAGATGTAACTTACTCTCATGCAGGAACTTACACACCAGGACACAAATAAATCAACCTGCCCCTAAACACATCTGTAAAAGCATAAAAGCTGTCACAGCTACAGCTCTCAATTATGCTTTGTAGACTTTCTATACAGAAGGAGTGAGAAAGGACAATACCAATGCTGGGTTTGTTTGTTAACTTAGCAATTTACGGAAAATCAGAATCTTAAAGCTGTTTGGTGTTTGTTCCAAGAAAAAAGTCCCTGAAATTTGAAATATAGGGCTTTATGAAGGCAAAAAAAGTCAAAGTAAAGATATTTCAAATCCATGCCTATATCTGGGAGAGGAAAACGGCCTCTGGTACCAGAAGCATAGTCTCCCATCTCTCCAGTCTTCCTCCCCTAAAGACTCTGGCTTTAAATCTTTTGTTCTAGTTCCTCACAGATCTAATCTTCCCAATCCCAGAGTGTCAGTGCTTTGCCTCTGAAAGTTCCACTCTCCTAATGCTCTCCTCTTGCTCTTCCCACTCTACATCCAAGTTACTTTCCAATTCTTTTGGAATAGAGCAGAATCCACTAGACTAGACTAGACTAGTTCAGCTGATCATCTAGTCCACTGCTTTATCACTTCAGATCTGAACAAAAGTTCAAGCATTTTATCAAGGGCATTGTCCATATGCCTCTTACAAACTGACAGGTTTGGGACACTGACTATCTTTCTAGGAAGCTCAGTCCAGTACTTGACTAATTTGATAAATATGTCCAAATGTTAAGTCTACATCTCCCCTGAGATGTTCCCATCAAATGCTCCCCCATGGAAGCTTGCGGTATTCAAGTTCCCACCAAAAATTATTCTTTTCCTGATCCACTTCTTCCAACTCCACACTGCATCTAAAATCTGCATTCATCAAATCTCATCTTTCACCAGACTGGTCTTGTAGCCCATGACACTGACATTACTCAATATTGCTCAATATGCTCACTACTTTTTGAGTTTTCACTTCTGTATAACAAAATAAAACCACTGAAGACAGCTTTAGAAAGTGATTGACACTTCTAAAGTCAGGCATGTCCCTAACCTTAGTTGGGCTGATTCAGGGCTCAAGACTGAATATTAGTATTTGTGCTTCAGAAAAGCCAGTGAATAGTCTTTTTCGCAGACATTTGTAGTCACATTGATAATACTAGTTCTGTAACTGCTCACAACCTCTTTGAAGAGGTCTGTTCAATCAGGTCATCCTGCATGTTCTTAGAAACTCCTCAATTATGAGGTAGAGGATCCAAGAGGTCTGCTGCAGGTAGTCATCATCTGCAAAGATCTGCACACTGACCATGAGCCCTACTCCCACGCTTATTCTCACAGACCACACCAACAGGAGCAGTATTAAAATGAAAGAAAGCTGGACAGCACCCCAAAGATTATACTTAATTCCTTTATGCTTAAATTGGAATTGTCTTCCAATAGCATTAAGAATTTAAAAGTACTTACTTTTTAACACATTTTTTGCATATAACCTAAGCAGTTGTTACAAAAAAAGTCTTCCTTCATTTTAAAATGGATGTACCAGGAATCCCTAAAATCCAAGGTTCCAGGCTTTGTGGTTGGTAAAAGAGATTAGCATGGCTTACCATGGAGATTGATAATTCTGCCATTTAAAAGCAGCTTGGAAGAAGAAATTATGCATTTTGATAGCTGTGCCCTAAATTATTTTGTGACAAAAATCACAGGAGAATATTCTTAATAATATAAGATAGACTGCAAGAGGAATTATTAGATGAGATTGTTTCTCCTGTTGCTGATTGAGCTTTATTTTCCCATAATATTCAGTTACTGAATACAATTTTTAAAGATTCAGCATATCTTCCATTGGTAGCTTAATGGATCTCCACAGTATTTGAAAGCATACATGAGTCAGAACTTCAGATTTTCATTTATATTTCTATTCTGTCAGGACCTGACTCATTTACAGTGCACTACAACTTCAAGCTATGCTCCCAATTTACTTGAACCTATCATATGAGGATATAATGAATAAAGTCTTCTAATATATTTATTGAATGGATTGACATAGTAAAACTAACCTAACATGGAGCTGTGTTTAGGAATCACCAAATTAACATCATCCTATCAAATACAGTTTGGCTTTGGACATCTTTTTAACATGGCAACATTTTTCATTAAAGTACTTGCTACCTGGTGTTCCTGTATTTTTTTTACAGCCTCTCTTTAAACTCAGTGACTTTCTGCAAGCGTATGGGAAACTGCAGATTTCCAGCCTTTTCCTTTTTACTTCTGTTTTCCAGTGAACTTACCTTTCAGCTATAAATTACTTATCAATGCCCCATATGTAATTCCTTACAGGACAGTTTCTTATTTATTACCAAGTAATTTTCTGGAAAAGTGACATTATTGAAAAACTGGTAATAGCCTGGAAAACGGTTACAGAAAGCAACAATAATTCAACTAGTAAATTCTGCAGCAGTACCTCATATTTACATCTCTCAGTATTATCTGCTCCCTTGCAGTCCAAGGGGCATGGCTGGACCACATGAGCTGTGGTACATTCCCCCACCCTCCCACCAGAGGGGAGAAGCACTGTCACTGATGACTCCAGTCTCTGCACTGGACGGCCATGGATACCACAGGCACACAGTGGCCCAGCAACGATCACCTTATCAACTTTATAACTCTTCTCAGCAATTTACACCAAGGAGCAATGACAATGCTGGGGAAAAGAGAAAACATCTAGACCTTAAACTAAGAATGTCTGTCTTTTGCAAATAAAAGCTTTAAACCCCTACTAAGTGATCCATTAAGACATAATCTTTTAATACTCAGGTTATAATTAGGTAGTAATTCTGGGGAGGTAGTATTTCACAAGTACCACTGCTCACAGTTTCTTACTCCAGCACCAAAGGATACACGGATTCTTTGAATAAGAGAGGTTGTCATCCCCCATTATGTGCCAAAATAGGTGAAAAGGCTGTAAACAGTGGATTCTTTTAACAACAGAATAGGTCAGGGAGAGCAAAACTACAAGTCATGATCAACTCTTAAGCAGTCAAAATGAGCATAAAGTGATTCATTTGTATTTTAGATAATAGCTCTGCATTTATTTGGAAGTGCAGTAGGCAGTGCTTGCAGCCAAGGTGCTTGAGGCATTATCCTGAGTACCACTATCTGGTTATTTCTAGGATGACCACCCAGATGGGTGGCATTAAGGACATCATAATTCTTCGTTAGGCCACCCCACAGATGGACAGATGTCAGTGTTTGTGCAAATATGATACACAGCAATTGGCAGGTGCTCCTAATTTAGGGTCTGGATGAATAGAGATTGATAGCTTATTCTGTTCTCAAAATGGACAGTGAACAAGAGTCAAATCCCATTTTATGGAACATAAGAAAACAAAAAGCCATTGGGTAAAGGTTGTCTAAATATAATCTATGTAACTGAAATATGACTATTACATCCTTACTAGCGTTATGAGCAATTCAGCTACCCAAGTATCAGATTCCTTTCAAAAAAGCTGCAAAGGAGAAGACACAATACTGAAGTTAATTAAGCTGGTTTGCTCTTCTGGTAGAAAAAGTGTCCCAATGTTCAAAATCTAAGACATGAAAAATGCCTGACCCCTTCCTACAACACACACTTTTCTCCAGTCTTGTTTTCCAGTATGAACCAGTTGGAAATTAACTGGCCATTACAAATCTGAACCAGTCCAGTTTGATTTCCTGCAGAATATCATATTTTAACTTAAGATGTCTAAAACTAATAAGTAATCCAAAGTTTTCAAATATCTAGAGAGTACTGATATAATCAACCTTTCAAAGTCATAGAAGATAAATTGCAACACAGCTCATTTTCAGGACTTCAGTTTACTTTTAACCACATAAGGGAACAAATTTCTGTTTCATATACAAGGTGCAGGTTTATTAAAAAAAAAAAGTGTTCATGGCTAGAATCAAATAACTGAATTAAAAATATGGACTGTGGAATATTCTAAGTGATTTATGGACCTGTTCCTTCTTTGCTCACTCTTTCAATCTAATGCTGATGAAACATCCCTATAATGCTCTTTCAATTTTCTAGAATGGAAGAAAATTAAACCACTAAAAAGCTTTGATTATTTTTAGCTATCTCAGCTAAAGCTAAAGATCCCAGAAGAACCTGACAACTGCCACACATGGAGGAAGGAAATGAGGAGATCACAGGAGGGGGACTAAAGGACAGAGCTAGTGCAGAAAAGCTGACCTTTTGGTGGCAAGCAGCCAAGTAGATGAGCTCAGCTGTGAAACTCTGGCTTAGCCCATAAAGATAATTAATTACTCTCATACTTCTACATTTACCATAGACTACTAAGTACATACACACACATTGCTGTTTTGATGTAAGATAATTCATTGCATGGTGTGTTGCAGACTTAAAGCACAGAAATAGGGGGATAACAATCAGCATTGCGAACTGGGCTTTATCCACATGTGCCTTATCCTTCTGCCTCCAAATCACTTTGAATTAACAGACTACAGTAGCATATATTACACATAAAATGTTAACCTCCAAGTACCCACCCTTGGAAACACATATAAACCATTCCAACAGTTTTAGCACTTTGTGACGGGGAAAAAAATTAGGGTTACTGAGTAGGAAAGAAGTACATCTCTTGCAGCAATATAGGGGATACAATTTAGGAGGTATAAAACATGGATTTGATAAAAATGCTGTGTAACATCTGGGAAATTATTTAAAGCCATTGCTTAAAAATAAGAGACAGATGTCAAAACTGGAAGAAAGTTCTCCTCTTGGCATTTTAGCTGTTAAGGTTAACTTGTACAAAAATGTCTTTTAGTATTACAGATTTTTTAGGTTTATTCCAGTCATTTCTTAGGCCAAACATTATCTTGAAAGTTATCAAATTAGGATGCAGCATTACATTACAAAGAAAAAGGGATGGAACACTTTTAAAATATGGAAAGCAATTTGAAAATGGTGCATATGCTGAAGATGTTATCTCCTTTGACTTTTTTTTATACTAATTTTTTTCGTACTCATTTACTTTTTCTTTTTGTTTTTTCTTACTAATTTTTCTTGTGAAACAATTGACACTACTACAATTTAAACTGCGAGTCCCCTTTTCCTAGGAGCTACTACTGCTCACAAGAATACTCACTGGGCAAAAAAGGGCAAGAATCTGGTATTCCAACAAGCAAGGGGTAAATCTTCTATATGCAGTCTCTCTTGTCCCATGCAATGACCTTTTCTGTGCTAGACTGAACGCTTAAACTATTGCAGTAAAACACATATGAAATTGTAGGCTGAGTTATTAAAGGTAACCATAATGTTGTATCTGTGGGAATTGCTCAGAGACACCTTTGGTTTTAAACAGAAATACTAGAACACTTTTAGCCCTCAGGTATGTATAATTTTTACTCTTTACAAATACTTTTTACTTTACATGAGATTGCCAGTCTGGAGGCAGGAAGATAAATCCTGAAATGTCTGTCCCCTGTGCTAACCTATGTATGAACACATCTTCTCTGTTCATTTCTCTTACTATAAAAAGAAAAAATAATGCAAAGGAACATATGGAATATTTCTTATGTTGAAGATGAATATGTGAATGCTACTGGACAATGCTGAAGCTGCCTTGAAATGATGGCTGGGGTGTGCTGCCACAAGCAAAATCTCTCTTCAACCATGGCAATCTTGGTTCACTACACAACTTTGTCCAACTGAAGTAAGGACATGGACAAAAGGTGTTCAAAAGGTCATGCAGAGAAATTGTACTGTTAGGTTGAACCAACTTGAAGCAAAATTTCGTATCAGTTACTATCTGATTCTACTAACATTACATACTACTACTAACACTTTGCTCTTCTGATTCTGCAAAAGAGTAAATGTTTCTGCTTTCATCAAAATATAATGTCTCTTCTCCATTGCACATAAACCTTGACAACTAAAACCAATGGAAAGTAGGTGCAAACTTCTCATATTTGTAAAAGTGCTCAACACACAATTCCAACAAGGTGCTATTTCCATCCTATGTAGTTGAATGGATTACAAGAGATATGACTTGTTTCCATTTTTGAATTAAGCAAGCACAAACAGACAATGCAATAATTACATATGTAATTATGTGATACCATATAGAAATATCCTTACACATGAAAAATGAGAAGAACATATGCAGATTTTAAAAAAGGCTATAACGAACTATGTTGATCATAATAAAAATTATAATATGAACAAAATTAGGAAAATCAGAAGAAAAAAAGACTGTCAAGAGATGAAAGGTACATAACAGTAACAAAGATAGATAAAAGGATAAATACTACAACTGTGTTACTTGGTTTTCAACACAATGCCTTGTTTCTTTTTATGATGTGCATTGTGAACATCATACTTTTCTCTATTTCATAACATCATTTTTTTACATTTAGGTTGAAACTCAAAATAAAATGATAAAAATACCAATTTATGCATGAAGATTACAAATTAAAAGCTATTTGCAGATTAGTAGAGCTGCAATTATTTGTGGGCTCAATCCTCAGGCAAACAAAAGAAAAATAACTGCATTCCAGCTGCAGAAAAACCAGGCTAAACTTGAATAACTGTTAATAATGTCAACATTTTCTCCATCCTCAGCATTAATATGAATTTCACATTTTTTCAAACTGCTAAATGAACAAAATAGACCTCTAGATAGGATAAGATGATAGTGATTTCTTTTAAGCCTGCCAATAATCAACATCTGCCAATGTTATAAGGCATTCTCAAGTAGGAAAAAGTATGCTTTCTCTACTACCACAGAAAGCGGTTCCATATTTTAATACTTAGAGTTCAAATAAATAAGTAGCATTGTTCCTCCTTGGCCACTTTCAAATGTTTTAGCAGACCTTTCAACTAACTTGGCACTGTCTGCCTCTCATACCACGTCTGCCTAAAAGTCCTGTAGCCAAAGTAAACACCTGGTGTTTAACAAGCAAAGGCCAGTTTGGAAGGAAAAATTTACTAGTTGACCATCAGCTGGAATGGCTAAATTAGTGATGGGAAAATATTTCTTAGTCTACTGTCACTTTTTCTAGGTTGAAGATGGTCCTCCTGTCTCTCTCTCACTATAAATACACATACACACACACATGTGCAAAATTTCATTTGTTTTTAGTAGAAGAAAATGATAAACATATGAAACCAAGCCACAAAATTTTCAGTCTTCAAAGTAACATGTAATTAAAAAAAAAAAGTTTTCAGGAAAAAACATATTAAAGTTTTTCCAACAAAAGTATTTTGGCATAAAAAGTAATTTTTAAAAAGAAACTCAGATTTTAAAACATTATTGAGATTTTTTTCCATTTGTAAGGGACAGAGGGAATTTAGTTACACAGGAATATAATGACATTTCTCAACAGTTCACTTCATCAACCTTACCAATTTTTAGTCCATCCACATAAAAGCAACCAAATCTTGCATATAACTTCTTCTGCTGCTCTTTCAAGGCACAACAGCTAATTTCTACTATTTCATTAGCAGCACTGTAAGTCCCTATTTTACACTCCCCTCAGGCTAATTTGGAAGCTTTAACTAATCCATGACAGAGTAAAAACTATGCATAGATTAACTGGAAATTAATGGATTGAACTAGGTATTTAATTGTAGCAGCATCAAATAATTTGGACACTTCCTTTTTTTTCTTTTTTGATCAATACCTACTTTGGGCAAATCCACTGAATTAAGACAGGCCAGTATAAAGCATCAAGTTGTAGTCAATGTCAGAAGTATCAAAGCTGTGATTGGTCCTCAAACAAGTCACAGTTATAGGCTCCACAGAAAAGAAAAGAAAAAAGAAAAGAAAAGAAAAGAAAAAAGAAAAGAAAAGAAAAGAAGAGAAGAGAAGAGAAGAGAAGAGAAGAGAAGAGAAGAGAAGAGAAGAGAAGAGAAGAGAAGAGAAGAGAAGAGAAGAGAAGAGAAGAGAAGAGAAGAGAAGAGAAGAGAAGAAAGGCTCCACATTTCTTTTGATGTATAACTACACATATTTAACTGCAATAGCTAGAAGAAGTTAAAAAGTCTTCAGTAACCATTAGCTTTGATTTATTTTTTCAAAATAATTATCATCAAATTCACTTTTAAGTCTCAAAATTTGTCTTTTAAAATACGTCTGGTAGATGTCACTACTTCTCCGAACCCATGTTTGGAGATTCCTCCTGCCATAAATCAGTCTCAAAATAAGGCTTCTATCAGTAGATCACCAAACATTTTTTAAAGATAAGTTAAACTGTCTTCTGCCACTCTTGATCTTCTTTGTGGAGGGAAAAAAAGCACTATCACACTAACCAAAAAGATAATTGTTTCATGACTCGTGAGCAGTCTGTGCAATTCTATGGGGCTGTTTGTGTGCTGTAAGCAGAACCTGTTCAGCTGAATTAGTAATTAAAAGCATGAGTCAGCTTTTGAGCTAAAGAAGGTGGCTCTTACACTATTATCTGGACTAGCCTTTTTAGGAGACAAAGACTAATACTACCTAATGTCACTTGCACAAATATTTAGCTTTTCACATTGTCTACTGTCTAAAGCAGGTCTTTTTGGTCTCTCTCCATTTCCAGAATACTAATACAAACTACATTTGTTTAAAATGAGGAAAGACAACAGCTCTGGAGTTCTTCATGAGAATGAGGCTGTGTAGTCTTTTTAGTTGTTGTTATGTTTTTTTTCTTTCTTTTTTTCTGTAAATTTATGTGAATCAGAGATTATGGATATGGTAATTTCATATTTAACCTTGACATATGAGGTTAAGGTAAAATCTCTCTTGATACAACGGAAGAGTTTATGTTCTGCATAGAAGGGGACCTCTCATACATAATGTGCTCTTCTCATCTCTTCAATCTTTACTGTTTGTAAGAACAGCAGTTGCTCTGATTTCTCAGAAAAAAAGTATTTCATATATAAATTTAACTACAACAGATGTTCCCTGCTAAAAGGAAAATATCTGCTTTTCCAATGGGTGTGGAAGGATTTATCTTTCACTTTCTTTAAAATCGCTCAATCACTGAGTGAAGTTCTAGGAACACACTGTAATAGACACCAAAGCTGTTCTCTCTGGATCCACTGCTTCATAGAACACTCCATAACCAGTTATGCATATTTGTTACAAACCTGACCACCTGCCATATACCAACTGCCATATTTTGCAGTTCAGAAGGAAGAAGTTCTGTTCAAAATCATAAGCACACACAATAGGATTTCCAGTCTCCTCACTCGTCCAGCTCCCAAGCCACTTTCTCCATAGCATCCAACAGAGAACTGCTGCGTGGAAGAGGCTCCTGCCAAATCCTAGTTTTGTGTGCTCTGGCATTTTGACGGAAATATTTTGGTGTAAAAAAAAAAATTCTTTTCCTTTTCCAGCCGCGTTCTTTTTCCACTCTCCTTGTATTCTGCAACAGTACAACTACTTCTTTTTTCTGTAATTTGATAATTTATTTTTAGGTGATCAGAACTGGCAGTTCTACACAATCTGTTGGACACAGCAGTGGTATTTATGCAGGCAGGTGCAACCAGACTCTGCTTATACCCTGGGCTGGCTGCACACAAACCTGCATTAGCACAGATGTGCCCTCCATGTATTGTGCTCCACCACTCCAGGAGGGTCACACAGCTTCCAGTGAAGGCCTGCTTCACATCCAGCTGCCTTCTGCAGGATTGCACAAATCTGGTGCCAGCTGTATAGACACGTCTAATGTGTTCAGAGGCTCAAATATAAAACAGCAGAATTGGCTTTGTGTAGCTGGCCAGAGGCATGAAATATGCTGAGGAGCACCTTTCCGTAAAGCTGCAGTTTCTAGAGAAAAGACAAGCTCTCAAATGCTAGTACAACAAATCTTCATGAGGTCAACGAGACATTAGCAATGTAAGACGGAACACAGCACTTGTGAAGAGTTAATAAATATCAGAGGAAATAATATTAATAAATGTCAGAGGAAAAGTACAACCTGCTACCACGGACACAAATAGAAATTTGCATCTCAAATTTACTTGTGTACATTTGGCAAGTCACAGAAAGGGTTTTATATCCACTCTTCTGGTCAATAAAAAAGGAGCTGCTTTGGTGTCTCTCAGCAGGACTTGCCAGATGCAGGTTCAGTCATGCATCTGTCAACAGAAACATCCTGAAGGGCTTCACGTAGGTCATGTAGGCTTCAGGCCTGCCAGGTCTGCCAGAATTCCTTTGTTGACTCATATTTGCAGTCACAGCCTTATTTCTACTTTAGCCTTTCCTGTTTAAAGTCATTTTCCAGCTTGGAAGATACACTTCAGACTAATTTAGCAGGCTCCCCCAACAGAAAACCTTCAACAAGGGCAGGATTTTTGTCAATTTGGATGAAGTTAGGATCCAACAGACTCTACTTACAGATGCAGGGGACCAGTCCAGACATTTGCTCTGGTGAACAGTACAGTCTGTCATTCTGCTCCCCATCATTTCCAAAGGAGATGAATGCTGTTCTGATGCATAACATATGAGTTAATTAAGCTCTACACATAAAAGCATCAATTAATATTTCTCAAAAGATAGTGTTTAAAACTACTTTGGAAAACAGGAAATTAAACACACTTGAAATAGCAAAGATTTTCATGCACCTAAGGGTAAAGTCTTGAGAACAGTTCAAGGAATGTTCCTCCTCTGATAAGGAAATAATGCTTCTCCTTCTTTTGAATTTGCAAAGAAACATATTTAATAGAATTTTTATAAAGCTTTGCTATAGTTTACCTAATTCTGATAGATACCTCTTGGATGTTAATTAGTATAAAAGTTGAATTTTTAAGTCAGGAACTAGTTGCATGCAGAGATTGGCAAAAAAATGGTTATGTATTTTAATAAAATTTCATAATTTTATCTGGATTAGTTTTTACAATAATTTTCAGAAACTAATTAGTATTTTGTAATAAAAATGTATGATTTTTACATATGGCCTGAAAACTGTGTTGGAATTAAATTCTGAAAATTAGGTGATGCTGGATAACTTTATATCTCCATATATATAAAAGATGTCTTACAGAAAAAGCATACTTTTAAACTTTGTCCAAGTCTGTTATCCAAGTAGTGTGCTCATACAGTTTAAGCATATATATGCTTGCATATATTCATAGGAGCAGACGTGCTGTACCCAAATGACAAAATATATATCATACCCAAACAAGCAGGAAGATGACAGGATAAGAAATTGATCAAGAGAAAAAGAAAGGTATGAAAATAAAACTGCTGAACAGAGAAAGATGTTCTTGAAATATGAAACTAAGACAAATCAAGTTCTTTTGGAGATGTAGGAGATTGTGTCTGTAGTAGCCATCTATGACAGTTCCTATAGCTCCTTGCATGCTAAAATGGTATTGCACAACACTCCAATGCAGAAAAAAAACCAAAAACAAACCCTGAGAAAAAAAAGAAAACTAAGGAAAAAAAGAGAGACAAAAAAGAAACTCCTGACAAACAACTGAAAGATGTGATAAGAAAGGAAGTTCTCCTGTGTGAAGCAGAATCAGGAGTAGTTTATGAAGTAACCAGAGTAATCCACAACTGTATAAAGGCTGGGATAGAATGCTATGTCCTTGAAGATGTGCTTTGGGCAGAAACAGAAGCTACTGGGCAAGCTTCTTTGGCTTGTATTATGACAGTAGGAATAAATTATTGTAACGATCCAGTTTGGATTTAGAAACATATTTAAAATTACATTTTGCTCAAGGGAGAATAAGCTGTAGACACATGTCAAGACTCCAGAGAATTACTGGGGAAACCTGGAAGTGATTTCTCAGATAGCAAGAAGACTTCAGTCTCAAAGAGTTTAAATAAATTTGAAGAAAACAAGTACTGAGCAACTACAAAAAGGAACTTGAAACAAGTGGCATATCATAAAAATATCCACATTTGTTTCCTGCTGGAAAAAGCTCCTTTCAAGTTCACAGACACAAACAAAAGAGAAATGCCCTGAATTCCAAACCTGACCTAATGGAGTGGACAGCATTCTTGGGCTGTCACCACAGCAGGAACATTTCATCATCAGCCTGAGTTGCTCTGCAGTTTCTTGGACATAAAAGCCAAGAAGCAGGTTTTTCATTTTGCATCTATACACATAAAACGAATGGGAAATTTAAAACTTATTTTTTATTCAGCACATCCAGACTAGGACTCAAACTCAGATGATCTTTGGTTCTACTGAATAAAAAATACCGTCTTTGCAATAAAACAGATCAAAAATTCTGCTCTTGGACAGCAGGATAGAATCATAATAAGAAAATTAGAAAATCCAAAGCCTTCACCAAGAGTAGATGGTGATTCTGTCCAAAGTTTCAGGATTACTGACTTTTGTCTCAGGTTACATTTTTAGAGGAATATATTTTAAAGTCAGTCAATAGACAGACTATCATTTTTGGTGGTCTACTACTAAATATCAAGTTTTGTATATAGCGTTTTTGAAGAGAAGTAAAATATGACCTTTCAATAACCTTCTAGTTAAATTTTTCTAGTGAAAAGCAGTGATTCTATGTCAACATGGTTGGACAAGTTGCAACAAGAACATATGCAGCAGTTTCTTGCTACCTAAAGACTCTGTTCTAGCCAACTTCAAAAATGTATCTCATTTTCTGTTTTGGCCTTATTTTTCAAAACAGGACTCATCCTACTTACGCTGCTTGACTTGATGGAACCCCTGCTTGATAATGCATGAGCACAAAGAGCTGACATAAGGAGCAGCAACAAATACATCCACTCATGCCATGGTGAATGGTGTGGCTGGCACACAATAGTATGAGGAAGCATCAAATATACTGAGAAGCAGAGAGCAAAGCTAAAGATATGGGAATTGGAACAAAATGCATAGAAAAAGATCACTGGAAGATTAAGAAAAGCCTTCAATTCTATATGTATTGCTTGCATGTTTCATGTACGAAATGTGCAGTGTTCATATTTCTAGTTACAAGCTAACTCTCTTCTGCCTTTACACCCACTTCTACCAGCCCAGAGAGTCTTCAGGAGAAGAAATCCTGCAGCTCTAAAGGGAGAAAAAAATCCTGATGTGATATTGGAAAGAAGAAAGATGATAGATTGAAAGCAAAACAGATTTCTTTTGTAGTTTCCTTATGGTTTGCCATTTTGCCTTTTGCAAACTTTGGAAAGCAACTTTCAAGAACTGACAGGTTAAGAAAAAAATTAGCAGTAATAGCAGTAAAGGGAAAGGGGGCTATTCTTAAAATGCCTTATTTTAATATTAATTACATTCCATTATCCTACCCCAAATTACAAAATTACTACACAACGTAGTGCTGAAGTCCAAAGAAATAAAACTAGCTCCCAATCTTCCACTGCCTAACAGTTCTAAGTAAGAACTATAATACAAATGTAGTAAGCTGTACAATCTAATCATCCTCCATCAATGAAGGTACTTACAACTACATTTTAGGAAGGTTTGACTAAAATGTGGACAGCACCTGGCCTGATTTAGTCCTTTTGGCTGGTTCTGCTCATAGGGAGTGGATGCCATTCATCATCAGCAGACACTAAGGGCCAGATGCAGAGAGATGCAGGCATTACAGAGCATTCAGTACTGAATAATATTAGATATAATCGGTACCTAAATAATGGACACAATGAGACACTTAAAAATGAATTTCTAACTTACAGTGTATTGAGTGCCACAATATATCAGTCAGTCACTGAAGAAAATCACAAGTTCTTATCTCAAGCCTCATCTAAGGACAGTAGTTAGTTTTATAGGGGCATTTTATAAAATGCCTCTATAAAAGCGGCATTCAGAGGATGCCTCACCTAGGATGAGGCTGTCTGGGGCATGGGCATCAATGCCTCACTGCCTAGACAGAGGTAATTTTGTGAGTATTTTAAGCATCTTCAAAACTTAAGCCAAAATGTGTAGGGGCTAGCAAGGCAGCAGTTTTTCAAGGAGTGAGTTTTACTGATGTGAGACAGCACTCTTTGCAATAGCCACACCTACTCAAATCCCTTTCAGTGTTTTCTTTTCCACTATATTTATGCCTTTGTCATGCAAAGTTGCTGTCATGAGGACACTAAGAAAAGCTGGAGGTCTGTGTAATCATGGCAATCCTTAATATCTGCCTAACCACAATATCCAGAAGGAAATAAAGAGCAGGGGAAAAAACCTTATAAAGAGCCCTAAAAACAATCATCTACACATACATATGCAGTGTTAAAAATCTAATCCTCTCTCTGTACTTCCATGTTGTAATGACCAACCAGTTTCAGAAAGCATCCCCAAGAGGTGCATCCCAAAAGATATATAGATATTCTTAAACACATTTATAGTCCTCTATAGATTATTCTGATATACACAGGAGGGCAACATTAACAGTGCAATCAGCTTCAAACCACAGACAATACAGAAAGTTTTACTAAATTTTTTGTCATTTAAAATGACAATAACTGAAATTCAGAGAAATTCTGTTGTAGACTAAGAAAAACAAATGACAGACCTTGGGAAAACAGAATTAAAAGTTCTTATTAACTTTGCCATTATTTTTTATACTTTAAAAAAAAAAAAAGTCCACTGTTCTTCAAAGTGAGCCAGGAACACTGCAATACACTGCAATACTCAAAGGTTCTCCAAATGAAAACTTAATATAAGTTTCTAAGTATCTGGGATGAAGAAGGAAAGAAATTCCTTTGGGAAGAGATAGCAAACCTCAAGCTAGTTAGCTAGTTTAGTTGTGAGTTTCAACTTTTCCAAAGCACTGGTTTCTTACTCCTAGAATGTTTGGCAAGAGGATCTCAGAGGGATGCAGTTACCAGAAAGGAGATAAGAGAACACAGAGATAACAAGTGATCATGCTTTAAATTACAATACTATAAAGGACACATATGAAACACTTGCATTCTTGGCTTTTTTTTTTCTTGGGGAGATTTCATTCTAATTTATAGCAATTGAGTGTTAGTACACAACTTTCAATACCAGTTTTTGTGAATCAAACAGCTTCTAACAACAATATGAAATATTCTCTCTTTAAAAATAAAAAGCAAAGACTGTGTAAATTGTTTTCTTTAAAACAAAAAAAAATGATGCCCTGAATTGTAAAAGCGTAAGAGAAAATAGCTTAAACATTAAAATAATTACCTGATGTTAGTGTGAACTATGAGGTTTCATCAGGATAAGGTTTTCAGATAAAATGGTGCGAAATTTTCACCAGTCCAACTGCAATTTCTTATACCTCACGCTTTTGCTTTTGCAAAAAGATTTCTTTAAAACTGTTCATCCTTCAATAAAATAATCAGGAAAAAAAGCCTCTACCCTACTCCAGTACATAAATCTTGCAAAGCAGCTTTAAGACATTAATTCTTTCCATAGGTTTGGAATTTGAGACATAGTGGTACAACGTGCAAAATATCCATCTGCTACTACCATGAAATTTTATACAATTATTACATATTTCTGATTGCATTTGCATCATAAAGGCTTGTTAGAGTCTGGCAGCTAAATGCCCCAAAGAGCTTATCTACACCTTAACGATCCCACACCTACTTAGTTGCTTAATGGACCACTCTCCAAAAGAAACAGACTGTGTTTCTTTTGGAAGAGGCAGTGGCTCTTGGAGGACAAACATAACAATGTCTGCTTTGTCCTCCAAGCACGAGAACAGAAGCTTGAGATGCTTCCTATGTGCCTTCCAGGCACGAGGCATAAATGCAGAAGTCGAGGAAAAATGCTGTGCTATAGGGATACAGGGAGCTGATTAAGCTTTGATGGGCACTGCAGAAACTCAGAACCTGGTTGTTAGACTCTGTTTATAAATTCATTTTCTGTTAAATACAGACTTAGGGCATTTATCTCCTTGAAAAAATATCAGAGGCCTGATCCACATTTGCATAAACCAGTGCAGACCCCACTGCCAAAAATGGAATATTTTACTTCACAGGCCACTGTGCAGCCACCTTAAATGTAATTAGATGCCATTAGTCCTTGATTATAAGTTATTTGTTGAGGCTTGGACAGCTTAAAGTCCTTCCCTGAACAAACACCATGAAGCAGGTTTCCATCAGAACAGCTGGACGGTAGTATGTCCATCATTCCACAGAATAATGGTTTAAAAATACTGGAATATTAACTTGCTCTCTATCATTCCACAGAATAATGGTTTAAAAATACTGGAATATTAACTTGCTCTCTATTCTTGGATTTGCCAAGTCTCAATAGAAACAGGTCCTTTACCTCTATGACGATATTTGACTTTCCTTGTCAAAAGACCAGGATCCTGTGTTCCCATGAGATCATTTTGCCCTAACTGTGAGATTCATAGGTACTATCACTGTGACAGCTTCTAATCAAATTCTCTAGAAACTTCAGATTGTTTACCCAGAGAATACAAGTGAGGTCTTTCTCCGCTTCTGAAAGGTAATTCAGTAGAAGTTTAAATATTCCAAAGCAGTTTTAGAAAGAATGTGACAAAACTGTGTCTGCTATCCCAATTAAGTTTGTATATATCTTTCTTTGTCAATGCAAAAGTTCATTTTATCTTTGACATTTTTAATCTCTAGAAACTGGTAAAGGTAGCTAAATTTTCCTATACCAGTTTGTAAGGTTGACCAGAGATGATTCCACATATCAAATAAATTCTGCTCATGCTCCTGCCAGCTGTTTTCCAACAGTGTTGGCGCTCCCTATGAGACTTGCCTAAATATATTTTCCCTTAAAGTACCTGCAAACTATTGGTGCACAAACAAACAAAAACCCCTGTTCTAAATTACTTGAATGTCCCAGGGATATAGAACTGCAGGAAGGCCTCAGAGGGAAAAGTCTGCTATAGTTCACGTAAACATCCTGCGGTCATCAGCACAGCCAAAGGAGGAATCCAACTCTGAAACCCAATACAATTTATGTACACAGGACATACCAGAAAAGATCTGGATTTAGACAGGTATAAAAAGGAAACAGGAGGAAAATATTCTAGTATTTTAATTTTACTTATTTACTAATTTTAATTTTACTTACTTACTAATACGTAGGTAAGCAAATACATCTCACCACAGGTCTATAGACACAGGAGGTCTATTTTCTGAAACAATAAGCTCTCTCTGAATGACCTAACATGCATTCTTGCTGACCTAATATTTCAACAGAAAAACAGTGTTATGTTTATGTCCTGAAAAAAGGAGAATGTTTAAAGGTGCTCAGCTTTATATAAATATATTTCAAGCTGGTGAATGAAAGGGTTTCAATAAAAAAATCAAATTCTAAATCTCATTCTTGTAACTTCTACTGCTTTTGCAGATGGATCTTCTGTATTTGTGGCTTCTTTTTGAATCTACTTCTAAATCTAAATCTAATACTGAAGTCTATTGTTGGAAAAACGTGAAGTACCTTTAACAAAAAAGAGAAAGCTAGCATGCAGAATGAGATTGCAATTATAAAGACAGAACCTTGCCTTGTTTCTAGTGCAGAATGGATAACTGCATACTAATTGGATAAGCCATGGAATTGACTGTACCAGATTTAATGTTAAATGATGTGATGAAACTAGCATAGCTACTATATCAAGTAACAGCATTCATTTTAGCCATAGCTTCCCAGACTCCATACCTTTTTTTTTTGGTTGAAAACTAATTTAGAGCAACCCTTATTTTCTAATGTTAAAAAGCCCTCCCCGAAACATCATATGGAAACTTCTTCCTCTGCAGACAAATAGATATACTAGTTCTCAAACTGGAATCTACAGTTTGTTGCAGGACAAACCCAAAGGTTCGACAACAATTCCTTAAGAGAGATGTTGCATGAGATAAACACGTAATTCAGAGTCCACATCTCAATTTGGACTATGTGACATGGATAAATGAGTCCTTCCCTCCTTATCCCATTTCCTATCCCACTTTTACTTTTGTATGCAGCAGAATTACACTGGTGGAGCATCTGTGATCGGTGGAGATCACCATCAATAGGTGCAGAAGTCATTTAACATCATGTCCACCAGGAGTCCAACCTTCAATTTTGTTTTTTTACCATTTAGTACAGTAGCAGCAGGGGCAGCAAGTATCATCACTGGAAACAGGATGAAGTTTGGTCAGGCTGTCTGTCATGAGTTTAGGAGTCCCTGTCTTTCCTGCTATCTCCATATGTTTTTGTATCAGTAGTTTGGGAAGTACTTATCTGCTTCACATATTTCTCTTTTATACAACTATCTTTTGATCCTCTTTTGAATGCAAAAGCATACTAGTTAAAGTTCATAAAAGAAGATCATCCCTCATGTTCATGTGGTTTTCCTCCTATGAAGTACAGGACACACTGTGATTGGCAAACTAGTGATTGGTAATATGGCATATATCATCTATAAAACTTTGTAGCCCTGATGCATTTTCTGTAATAATAAAAGCTGCCACTGCATTAGCACTTTTATTAAAAGCAAGTAATTATGACTCTCCTTTGTGACAATATAATGCTTGTAAAAATTCAATTTCAGCTAATTGAAATGAAAACTAGTACTATTAATCATCATCAGGAACACTTAGGCTCCATGGAAGCAAGCTTATTTTGCATAAGTATAAAAAATTTATAAAGAATCATAGAAGAGTTTAGATTTCAAAAGACTTTAACATCATCAAGTCCAACCATTAACTCAGCACTGCCAAGTCCAAACATATCCCTAAGCACCACATCTACAGGTCTTTTAGGTAACTCCAGGAATGGTGACTCCACCCCTTCCCTGGACAGCCTTTTCCAATGCTCTCCAACCCTCTTGGTAACGAAATTTGTCCTAGTATCCAATCTAACCCTCTCCTGGTGCAACTTGAGGCCATTTCCTCTCGTTGTATCACTCTTTACTTAGGAAAAGACACTGGAACCTCACTCTTAACTTCTTTCCAGGTAGTTGTAGAGAGAAATAAGGTCACCCCTGAGCCTCTTTTCTCCAGACTAAATTTCAGCTTTCTCAGCTATTCCTCATAGGACTTGCACCACCATATGCACATGCACTCACCAAAATAATCTTCCAAAGTTTTAATTTAAATAAATTAAAACAGAACAGCAATACTTAAAATGCCAGACTTAATAAAACAAACAAATCTCTTGTTTTTAAAATGAACTCAGACAACTTTTATTTGTTCTTGTTGTAAAAGTCTGGATTTCCCCCTTTGGCACCTGTTTTTAAACATGGAAGTTTAAAAACAACTCTGTGCCAATTGTCCAAACCACAGCAGGTAGAACAGCCTATGAATGAGACTATTCAGCAGCCTGGCTACATACTCCAGTGGGTACACTTGAAAAAGCAGCTCAGTTACACCTATTTTTCACCAACTATTTGGAAGATTCCCCTAATTATGGGATACCAAAGGAAGCTGCATGAACTTTTTCACCTTTGGGAAAGTAGAAGTGGTTCCCACTCTTTTTTTTCCATGGTTTCTACTTTATTCACTGTGGTTCAGGGCAGTCTGACAGAAACCTTTAGTCCAGCAGGCACAGAGGAAGAGAAAGATATTAAATAATCTAATAAAAATCAGTGAAAAAATAGAGCATGAATTTTAAAAAATGAATAAAAATAGTCCTCACTGGGAAAACATGACTACTTAGCATTTTTATGTTTCTATGTGAATGCTCTCTTTAAACAAGAACATCAGGTACTTACTAAAATAGAAAGAAGACTTGCAGCAACTTTTAAAGACCAATGATCTATTTAATGTGTTTAAAAATAATTTAAAACATACTGTGGAATGACACGGACCTATAGAAAACAAGCCTCCGTCCTTCATCGCTCCTAGAAAGTTTGACAATGCTAGTCAAACCTTTGGGTTTGTCCTGCAACAAACTGTAGATTCCAGTTTGAGAACTAGTATATCTATTTGTCTGCAGAGGAAGAAGTTTCCATATGATGTTTCGGGGAGGGCTTTTTAACATTAGAAAATAAGGGTTGCTCTAAATTAGTTTTCAACCAAAAAAAAAAAGGTATGGAGTCTGGGAAGCTATGGCTAAAATGAATGCTGTTACTTGATATAGTAGCTATGCTAGTTTCTCTAAGAATTTGATTTTAATCCAAATCAAATTCTTAGAGAAAAGCTTCATAAACCATTGTATTGACACAACTGGGAGTGCCATCAACATCAATTAAGGGGCTGAAAATGAGCATCTTCAGCTAGAATTGAATGTGAAACCTCTTTATCTGGTTATGTTTAAGTAGCTCCGGAAAGAGTTTTATGGAACTCCATTGTCAAAATCCAGAACAAAATCTTTGCATTTACTCAGGATATTCAGTGAACAGGCACCTGGAAATTTTATTTTCCTGAACTGTGCACAAAGTTAACTGAATACTTCCACTCTTCCTCTCCATGCAAGTCCTGCCATCAGCTGCACGTTTGCACTTTTATACAGAACTAGTGAAAATATAAAACTTTATATAATTAAAAATTTGCACTACTTAATTAGAAAAGCACTTGTGAAAGAAAGGATGAATATTTAATATATAAACCCAGCTTTGTGTTTTCAGTATCTTGAAACTGATGGTTTTTCAACTAAATCCACACATTTGACAGGAGTTTCAAATTAATACATTCATTTAAACAATATTTGTTGTTTTTACTTTCAGGAGCAAGGAAGGGAGAAATAAAAATGAGGGAGGAATAAGGTCAGGCCAACAGCATACCCAAGGAAAATATATTTTCTAACACCAGTACTTCTACTCAGTATCTTTTACTCAATTACCAGAAATTCTCTAAGATGGGTGAAAATTATCTTATTTTTATACAAGCATAATGAACATGGTGATAAACAATGTAGTGCTGTTAGAAAGCAATAATCAATAATACTATCTGTCTCGGAGGATTGTTTAATCAAAAATTCATGTCAGTCTCAAAGCTTTCTCTATAACCTATGTGGAACACATCTTCTCTTGAGGTTTCAACGTGGTTATTCAGTGTCCCTGCAAGTTAACTCAGCCAGAATACAACTATAAATATTTAACTGGGTGTCATCTATTTAAATATACTGCTATACTAAATAGAGCTCTTGTGATCAACAGTTACTTGAGCTGAACAGAACAAACTGGTCAGCAGTCAGTTTTGCAGTGCCAGAAAAAATACAGACCATCTTTCCATTACTACTTGAAAGGAGGACATTTACTCAACCACAATTACAAGTGTCTAAAGAGTTTAAGGACTTAAAATCTATAAAAAGAATAGTACAGGATGGTAGTAGTAACAGAGTTTGATTTTGACTGTTTTTTTAAAGAGAATTCTTTATTATATCTCAAAATATGGATACAGATAGGGCTGCACAGCCCTGCACATTACCTCTTAATTAAAGAAGCCTCTTAATTTAAAAAGACAACATGCATACTGAAACTCAAAATAAATCTTATTTATTTTTCAATTAGCAAGGTAAATATTTCTTTCACCAAGATGTTTTCTAGTCCTGTACAGTCTAAGAAGCTAGTGTTGGAATAGAAAATACCCTCCATGTAAATAAAACGTTACTATAATTACAAAACAAAACAAACAGCAACAAAACAAACAAACAACGACCCAGATTCCCCACAGCTATCGAGTTAACAAATTTTCCCGTTTCCTATTCCTTTGGGTCCATTTGTGAGCAGTAGAAAGCTGAAACCCCTCTGTATTAGTTTGGCCTGTCAGGTACAGTGGAACACTTTGCTCCTCTGCACTCCCACTGAGCGTTTACCTGGCTGCTATCGTGGGAGCAGAACACTCCTCACCACTGTGTGACAGAAAGGGATAGAGGACAGCTTTAAACCATGGAGTTGACATGATTTAGGAGTTTCCAAAGTGCCAAAAAGCATACCACAAACTAGGAAACCCAATTATTCCTCTAATTTCATGGCAGGCTTTTAAACTTCTCATGGAAACTCTTAAACACCTTTATTTGAAAACTTAAAATTGGAGACTGGAGAACTCATTCACCAGAGATGGTGCTGGAAGCTGTTAGAGCCGTTTCCGAAACTACCACAAGTTTTGGGTATAAGCATTTTAATAGAAGAAAACTTGTCACAGACAAGGGCAGTTACTTCAAGGAGGTAGGAAAACTGGACCTGAGCCAGAAGCAGCAAAATCATTGTGTCCTGTTGCTGACAGTGTTTTGATTTTATATCATCAATAAGAAATTACTCCCCATTTTTCAGCCTACTTTTTAAATTAAAGTCTCCCACCAGCACATTCTTGATTCTTCCTTTACAACTGAGATTACCTAGCCAAACAAAGGAAGTAAACAGCTCTCCATACACCAGGCTCCTTGAGTACCATATTTTACCATGAACAGTTATTATAATCCATATAATCCATAACAGTAATTTTAAGAAAATAAATCAGGATTAAGACTAAAGGCAAATTATTAAAAAAAAAGATAAATTTCAAGTAAAAGTTGTGAATTATTACTTTCAGAGAACTCTCTTATTTGAAACTAAACACATAGTTTGTGCTTAGATGGTGCAAAAATCAAGATCACAGACTCCTTGTCAAAACAATAAATTAAGCATATTCACATTGAAAATCCTCAGCATCAAGAACATAACTGGCCAGTTCCCAACTACTGCAAGGACCTAGCACAACCTTTTCTGGAGTTTTGCTTCCCAGGTTTTTTTTTGAGGCATGCATGACAGGGAGTGGTTTCTTGTTTTATTACAATTTATGTTTAGTTAAGATGTTTGGTGCTTCTTCCTTTTAAGCAGTTGCTTACTGTGGGACTCACTCAAGTCACTTTGGGAGTAACTTGCAGGATTGTGGTGAAAGTCAGTTGCCGTTTCGCAAACCATGGTGTCACTTCCATGTTACATGTGTTTTCACTGACTATGTAGAGACTGAAGCGAAAAGGGGTTTTGAAAAGCATGTGTTAGTGCTTGCTGTCCAACAACATTCAACAACAATCTGAACACCTAGTCAGCAAATATGATGAAACACTGAAGACTGCTGCAAATGGCACTGGAGGCTTTGACTTCAGTACCAAATTCAAGAGGTGCATAAAGACTCTATTTTGAGTCTTTTTATTGCAGCTAAGCTTAGGAGTTAAGGTATAGCATTGCCACAACATGGCTACCTTTAAAGGGGAAGCTGCAACCAGTACACTACTAAAAAGGAGTAGAGCAGTAGAATGGATCAAATTTTATTCCTGACTATTACATTTGTGGGGAGGAGGGAGTGAAGACACCTTCATTTTTAAGCAAAGACAACTTCCTAAATGTATAACTATAAAACAAAAGCATCTGAAGGTTTATATTTTGAAAACAGATTTGCAAATAACTTTTCTTGTTTGCAATGTGCTGTCACTGTAAATAGATATACACAAGTGTGTCTGTTGCATGTACTTTTGCAAGGGCAAATAAATACCACAGCACACCTTTCACATGCACACTTAGCACTAAAGATGTATGTTAGAGCTCTGCCAACATGAAAGAGCCACAGCAACAGGGAGAACATACAAAAGCAGCGAACTCCAATTCTACCTCGATTTCCCACAGCCACAAAACAGAAAACCTCAAGCCAAAGAAGTGGCAATAAGATAGCACAATAGGGTGGAGCTCAGGTTAATCACAAGGACAAGGGGTTTGCCTGTATACACCTTTTGACCCTGCAATCATCCCTATTTATGCAGAGACACATAGAAATTATTCACCTTCCTGCCCAGAGGGAGCCAAGACAGGAAGAGAGGCTGCTGGGCAAATATCAGTGTAAATTATTGGTGCTTTTGTAACATAAGTGTGCCTGCTTTGGGGGTATTTATGAATTAGGTAAGAACTTAGCACAAAATTGTGTGTGCATAGAACTGTCGCCTGCTGTTCTTAACCAAATATTGTTAAATTAGCAACAACCACACTTCCCACTGAGGCCTGTATATTTAAATGCTTTGAAAAATCAAAAGCTATTTTTGGATTTATATGAACCAAAAAAAGGGGCTGAAGCTGTGTTTTTTCAGGGAGGAAATAAACTTTATGCCTGTATATTTGCTACCTCTGTCAAAAGGTGGATGACTGGATTCTTATTTGAGTTTATAGAGACTAATTTCTTAAATAAAGTACCTGGAGAAGTTACACAGAAAACCTGAGGACAGAGTTTCCTTCTCTGAAAGACTAAAACAAACTGAATGCATATGTGGGGAGTAGAAATGCCATCTCAGACATGCAAACATTCTCTGAAAATCACTGACCAGGTCAGGCAAGCAAGCTTAATGGAGAAAGCAGGCACTTGAAGGTGGCACTTGAAGACCCCTGCAGCAAAAAGGGTTATTTAAAAAAATAAAACAGTCTTGTTTAGAGGATGGCTAGGAAGAAGAATAGAAGAAAAGAACTGTTCAACAATACATTGAATAAATTATTGCACCAGTTTAAGTTAAAACATTAATCCAGTCCTCTAGTAAGCAAAGGTATTAGCACAATTGGAAGCAGAACAGACTTGATGGTCCACTGGTCCCTTTCAGTACAGTAACTTGTGTTCTAGGATATTTGCCATAATACATAAAAGCCAAAAAAGCTGAAGAGTGTGAACTCAAACAAAGACACAGAGCAGGTAAAATTCAGCCCACGTTAACCTGTCATTCCGCAGGATCGCCACAGGGTTCAGGGCCACCAGCTCAGTCTTTTGGTTGGAACAGTAACAGGTGTTCCTTCTGTACCTACCATGCATGAGAACTGACAGTAGTACAGATTATTTGTTAGTAGTCCTATAACTCCTACAAAATTGAATACCACATAGAAATATCAAAGAAGTTTGTAACTGGCAAAAGAGGTTTAAAACATAGATAATTTATATGTAGGTATTTTTTCCCAAAAGCAAAGTGCACTATATATTTAATTCTACAGTTTCATGCTAAATCAGAGAAGTTTGTTTTTTGTCTCTGACTTTGACCTTCAGTTTTAAACAATTTTTCAGTCACAAAAAATTCAAGGACTTAAGAGTTACTGCCTATTTAGTACTGAACTTCAATAAAGTGATGCTGAATCACTCTAAGATTTATCCAAAAAAAAAAAAAAAGTTGCAATCTGTGGATACAGTCCACTGGGCAAGACTGATTTAACAAAATCTCTTAAGAGCAAAAAACCTTAACCAAGTTTGATCCAGCAACAGTAAAAACAGCAGTAGTTTAAATCTACTAAACTGAAACCCCCAAATATCACCCTGTGTTAACACTTGCAAAATAAGGTAGTTTGGATTTCAGTACATTTTTTACAACTGAACACAACGAATGTAAGGTGAACCTGCAGTTCAAGATTTCATAACATAGAAACATTACCTGCATTACACATGTAGTAGTGTACCTCCACCATCAAAACAGAAGTCCAGAGATATAACATGAAGATAATCTCCTAAAACAACTGCTTAAAATTAATCAGGTTCACTCACAACTCATTTATTAATGTCTTAATTGATTTGAAATTCTTCACTTGCATCCCAGTGAACAATTACTCACGTAAGTAGTCTCTACGCACTCACATAAATGGTCTCTACAAACTTTAGTGGGGTTAATCCTGAAAGTAACAGCTCACCAAAGTTCAAAATGCATATGTCTTTCCTTAAAACATTTACAGAGAAATTTAAATGAACACTTGGAATTACTAACCTTACTTACTAGTTCATGATTTTTCCCAATGTTCCCTGTACCAATTCTAAAAACAGAGGGGCCATAAAATTTTAGAGAAAACAAGACATGAGCAATACAATCTCATAAACAATAAGAAATCCAAGAAAATAATAAGAAAAAAAACTAACAAAAAAACCCCTTAAGAGACTCTAGGATGACTGCCCAAAATAGCTCTCCCCCACCCCTAAAAAACACACTTATACACATACAGATAATTACTGCTTACTGATTTTGGGGGAGGAGCTTATGTCCAGCAGTCACCCAACTAAGGGGAAAACCAGATAAATACTGAAGGGTGGCACTTGAAACCATCAGCTTCTGCTCACTCACCAGTGGCAGAAGAACTCCTCAATAGAGGAGGATTCACTCCTCTACCACTCTGCATTGGAGCTCCTCAACATTTTGGTATGTCATGATTCCATTTTATTCTCTTTGGTTTTGAAGGTAACTTCTTCAGGATGCCTGTTTTCTGTCTGGGGAAGGAAGGGGGTTGATATTTAAGGGCCAGTGACAGCATCCTCACTGCCACTGGGGCAATTTGTAAGGCTACAGGTGAAAACCAGGTTTCAGCCTTGGTGAGATTTTTGCCACTGATGCTGAAGCAGCCAGGACTTCATTCTTCATTTGCTATAGCATTAGACAGAGGCAGTAAGGTCATGGAAGTGTTTATGTATTTTCACAGAAAACTTTTCTTCATTTCAGAGGTTTTGATATATGGAACTCCTGAACTTTGCAGCTCTATTTTAAATAATCCCTGTTTGTGAAATACTGTTGTCTTGAATAGGCTGCCATCCAATCAAAATTATTCTTTTCCTAAGAGTGGGACTATTGCCTCTAATCTATCTATACACAGCTCCATCATTCAGACTGATAGCAATGCTCATTCCCTTTTTCTTAGAGGATTTTTCAAAACTAGTGAAAGCAGATGGAAGTAAGCACAAAATAATGTTACTTCTAATACTAATAATATAAGAAAATTAATTTGTTCATGTTCCAGAAATGGAACTCAATAGCTTTTCTTTACAACAAACCTTCTCTACCTTTTCTAACCCAGAACAGATTTGGAAACATGCATTTACAAGTATCTTTACTGCTGCTATTTTGTCTGAACATTGTCCATGGTGGTGATGGATATTACTCTGAGCGATATCAGAAACAATCCAGCATCAAGGGGCCACATTTTCTACCATACAATGTAAAGAGTCAAGGTAAGTTTACTATTTTTTCATAACTAACTAACACAATTATTCCTAGCGGGTCAATACATGAACAAAACCTCTTTGCTTATGCTACTGGTAGCCAAATTTCACTAACAGTTTAGGTTTACAAAAATAATTTTACCACTGCAGAAAGGTGGCTCTGGAGTTGCCTCCTACTGAAAAAGATGCACATCAGACAAATGTTTTACACAATAACCACCAAAGGCATACAGAGCAGAAACAAAGTAACAGCTCCAGATCTCTACTTCAAGAGTGGGAGTCACGCAACATGATTGCGTACATACAACATGATAATTATCTTCAAATTTCTTGATTCAACACTGGGGTTTCTAGCAACAGACCTGTCACCTACAACCTATCAAGATTCAGAAAGAACATTTACAAATTTTGTTATGTTATCTGTACTCAAAACAGACCTTAGGTGTGAATTTAAATATATACATGATACATATGGGCAAATGAAGACCTGGTTAAAGTCTAGAAAGACAAAATAAAATTATATACAGTTGTAAAAATGTGCCATAAACTTTTACATAGTTTTTCATGAGTGATTTAAGCTTATGTTTAATTATCAGAATAAGCACATAGTAATATAACAATTCTAGCTTTAGTATACATTAAAAAAAATCTCTTCACTGCATAGATCAGTCTTATGGCAGCTTGTA
>VZRF01000385.1:1461296-1515331 GCA_013396875.1 Vireo altiloquus | reverse complement strand
GCTTCTGCGCCGCGGGGCCTGCGGGGCACGCAGCGGAGCCGCCCCGGTACCTCGCCCCAAACTTTCCGAGCCAGCCTACCTGGGGGCGGGGGTCCTGCCGCCTCCTTCCCCTCAGCGTTCCCAGCCGCCCAGCGGCCGCACGCACCACGCCATCATTAACCGCCACCACAGCCGCCCGCCTTTCCTCCCTTCCTCTCTCCCTCCCACCCCCCGCCCTAGCCGCCGCCGCCCCGCGCTCCTCACTCCACCTTCCTCCCGCCCCCGCGGCGCGCTCCGAACCGCCGCCCGCCCGCGCCGCTCCCCGGCCTCACACGGCTCCGCGCCCTCCTCCGCGCTGTGTCTCGGGCCCGCCCGCGCGCGCTCCCTCCCTCACTCGCACACAAAGACAGGGAGCGGCGGGCGCGCTCCTGCTCCTCTCTCTCAGTGCCAGGGAGGAGAGGGGCTGGGGGCTGCCGGGCGCGACCAGCCCGCGGGAAGCGCCTCCCGCGCTGGGATATACCACGCCATAGCGGGATATGGGTTTCGGGTGATACCATGTCGGCGAGGCGAGCGGGCGCGGAGCCGCCGGCTGCTGCGAGCGCGGGGCAGCGTCGGTGGGTGCGGAACGCTCACCGGTCCCTCCGCTGGGGGAGCTGGAGGCGGTGGGGCGAGGGACGCCGGAGAAGCGCGAGCGCCGAGCTGCTATGGAGCTGCGCGCTACTTTCAAAGCCCCGGCGGCCAGCGCGGCGCGGAGAGCGGCAGCCCGTGCTTCACCGCAAAGCAGCGCCGTTCCCGGGAGGGAAAAGTCGCGACAGCTGCCACGACCGAGGCTCTGACAGTTGGAACTAACAACAGTGCCAAACTTTCTTTTTTCCCCCCATCTTCATTTCAAAAGTCTAGTTGTTTTCAGCCCCTCCCGTGCAGGTGGGAATCAGAGCACAGGAGCGGCACACAGCCGAGGCAGCGCGCGGTCCCCCCGCGCACCTGCTGCCCGCGTCCCCGGCGTGGGGGACCCGCGGCGCCGTGCGCGCTCCTGGGCACTCCGACATGTCCGCGCAGCACCGGGGCTGAGCCCGCTGTGCTCCTTCGCACGCTCCCCGGGCTGGAAGTCTCTGCAGCTCCCCCACACTGGGAAAGTCATAGTCGTCATCGGTAGCCCTAGGCAGTAATAACTGCAGTTTTCCAAGCAGTATTCTATACATCCAGTTCTCTTTGTTTGTTAGTCCAAATAAAAGCACTGGCTTCAACCTATTTATCAGTCAAAGACAGGATTTGGATGACTGTTTAGTTTCGATTGCAATTCCTTCCTTCACTCAAAATTATTAGAAGAGCACAGACCTGGCACCTGTTGTTGGCACCTGGCACCAGATTGTGTAGCCATTATTTAGAAGTCTAAGTACTTAACTCCTTGAAAAGAATTGAATAGCTTCACTGGTTTGTTACTCAATAAATGGCGAAATTTATACATTCTCCTGGACATCCCAATTGACTTTGGCTTAATTTCGAGTCACAATGCCTGGAATATTTCACAGCTTGATCTAAAATCTATGATACAGTTTCAAATTAGCCTTAATCATGATTTTACAATAAAATAAAATCTTATTATTGATATGTCTTTCTAAAAGAGAAGACAACGTTGTCGAGACCTTATTCTGTGTTTTCAAGAGCCAGTGGAATTTCACCAAGATCTGCAATTAGGAGTTTTACATACACTTGGTAACACAATTTTGAATAAAATTTTAATACAGATAGTTTCACTGTAAGAGCAAGAAATGTTTCTTATTTTGAGTATGTAGGCTTTATGTAGAACACGTAGAGGTGATCTCACTCCTGCATATTACGTAGGTGGTCCTTCATGTAGCATTTGTAGGTTGGAATGAAACTGCAAGGCTTAACCCCCATCTTTGAATAAATAGTCTACAAGGTCTACTAAGCAAATGCTTTTTTCACAAACCAAAGGTAAGTACAAGGTTGCTCAACAGTTTGAGCACTGTGGGCAGAGAACATTCTGCATTCTGCTCGGGAACCTGGCAGTATATACGAGACTGCTCAAAGAAAAAAAGGCAAGAGTTCAGGAACAACATAAAAACAAAGCCCAAAGCAGCTCTAAACCGTGCTCAGGAAAGCCAGTGGCCTTTGTACTGGGTGCTGGCTTAAAGAGGCTGGAGCAGGAAGATACTCTTGTGTTTTGAACTCTCCCATAAATGAGAAAGCAGGAATTGTAATTACAGATCTGAAAACAGATTTAATTGCATCAAAGGACTCTTATTTCTCTGCAATTTCTCATCCTAACTAGGAAAATATACAGATTATTTTGCCTAGCTGTGCTGCTTAGGAAGGACAATATTTATCTAGGTCAATTTTCTAGGTTTTCTAGTGAGAAAGACTCTGAATTGCATCCTAGGCAAGTGCAATATGAATGTGAAAGAAACCATAGATTTGTTCACAGTAACAATTATTAAAAAGATGGGAAGGATTCAAGATAAAGACCTCTGAACTTTGAGCAAGAAGTCTGGGAAGGTGATGTAGTTTATGATTTCATCATAGTGAATAACTGCAATAAAACCTGGGAGGAATATCTTACACATTCAGTCTGTGGTGCTTTCCTTGAAAGATGATGAAACAATAGTGAGTAAGCAAAAGGTTTGCACTGAGCAAGAAGCATCTACATTTTGTTACCTAAGCTTAGGAAAACAAATAGGAGTTTCAAGGGGGACCTCGGCAGCACAAAATCTTCTTGGGGAAACAAGTGTTGCTGTATATGAACTTGTGAATCTAATGAAGACAGATAAAGAGGAAAAATTTTTCAAGAAAAAAATTAAACTGAGGGCACTTTTATGAACTTATTTGTTAAAACCACCACTGAGGTACAGGGTTTATTTCAGATGTTTCCCCAACATATCTGTCATACAAAGCTCCGGGGATGGGCCATTCTGGTGAATTATACATCAGTGTCTACCTTGCTGGATTAAATTTAATAAATCAGTATTTTCTTTGCTGCTTGTTCATTCAGCAATATGTCCTTCAAGGATAAGGTTCTCTGCGGAAAGGTGAATTTAATGAATTTTTAGTTCTATTACATCCTTCTACAGCCCACCCAGGATGCTGATCCCCAGAAATGTTCTGAATTAATACCCTGACCACATCTTCTGGCCACAGAACCACGAATGTTAGATGAAGGTTGGTGGAACATTACTGAAACCTGCATTGAGCACAGCTGGCCTGCCAGCAAATTATTAATGGTTTTTACAAACTAAGGAAAACTCATGTTACAGCTCCAAGATACATTGGAGATAAACTTAGAAGAATGTCTTAAATCTCAAGAATCTCCTAAGCCTCAAAGTAAAATATTGGCAGTTGAATTTCAAAGTTGCATTTAAAAAAAAAAAATTACTTATTGCCAGGAAGGCTGAAGTTTCCTCACCTTACAAGCCCCATTCCTGAGTGTCCAAACCATCAGACTTACTTGCTACATTGTCAAATTCAAGTGAAAAAGAACAAGAGAGGAAAGAAATGAGCACACAGTAGAACTGTCTGAAATGGCGGTTCAAGACCATGCTGGGTTTCTCAAGCACAAAAAGCAGATGTCAGCCTGACAAGGAGGCAGTAGTCTCAATAACAGCATCCCACTGAAAGATGTTGGAAAACAAAAGTCTGTGAGTGTATTTTTCAGCCGCAGTACTGTTGACACAGCTTTGTAGAATTTACAGGATTTTAAGAAATAAAGTTTGTGGCTATTGTTGATTTAATGGATTTCCACTGCAAGAAACATTATGCTTGCAGATACACTTTCTGTTTGCATCTGAGTGTCTCCTGCTCTGCAGGGACTGGTGAAAATGGGCCGACTGCTTCAACCAGATTCGACACAGGCTGAGAGTTTTCAACAATAGTCATGTTCCTACCAGTTTCTTAAAAATAGAGAACCGGAGGGAGAGAGGAGAAAGAAAAACCTTGCAAGATAAGTCAAAGGAAAGGTTACAGCAAGAAATCACCCCTTATAAGCCTCTAGATAATCCTGTAAAAGCCACACAAGACTGAAACCTGAGGAATGTATTAGTCACAAGAAAAGCCTTATTTTGAAGTTGCATCTTTTTTAAAACCAAAGTCAGTCAGCCAAGAGACACACATTAGGATGGTAACTGGCTACTTTAACACTAGAGTTCACAACACAATTTTTACTCTGATACGCTTGTTTCTGTGTGACCAAGCAGTTTTAGACAAAACACAGTGTTTGTTTTACCTCTTGATGTATGCGTAACACACTTAATGTATTTTTCAGATACAAGATGATGTTAAATCCTTTGAAATTAAGTCCAAATAAGGTATCTTATTTTTAATATTCCAATTCCCTAGTATTTCTTAAAACATAGCTATATATAAGCAGAGACAAGTACACAGAGCCTAGAGTTTAGACTGCCATCTCAAACTAAACCAATGCAGTTTAAAAGCAAATCAGAAGCATTCTAACTGCATATCTTTCATACTGAAGTATTAGTTATATTAGAAAAAGCAAAAAGGAGAAGCATGATCTCACATTTAGGTGAGCTCTTTCCTTCAATTATCAATACTTTCAAATAAATAAGGCAGTATTTATGAAGACTGAAATTCTGTCAGTCCAAATAGTGCTTGACACCATCTAGATTTAGGATATATATAGAAAAAAATAATAAGTGTTAAAAAACATTACATGAAACAAACTGAGCTTCAAAATTCAGTTATTTTTTGTATAAGTAAGTCTGAATGATAATTGTATCAAATAAAGTGAAAACAAAAGAATGAGATGAAATAGGCCATAGAATTTAGATATAGGTTATAAATTACATCACAAAGAGAAAATATTTTTTAGTCAAATTTAGAGCTTATTTTGACATTTCCAAATCAAAACATTCAGTTTTTATTTTGAAAATAAATTTCTCATTTAAAAATATTTTACAGGACAAAATATGTATACAGCAAAACATTTAGACCAAATAAAATATTTTGCTTCAACAGGAGCTGATTTTATTTTTCTTTTAAATACAAAAATTTGCATTTCACTTGAACTGAATGTTCCCCCCATCCCCTTAATTTAGGATTTGAATTCAATAATACATTGTCCAGATGTACCAAGAAATAGCAAACTTTTATGACTGAAGTCTTTCCTACTGCGAAGTCTAAATCAAGTGGGAAAAAGAAACTTGAATTCCCCAAATCCAAGCAAACAAGTGATCTATCAGAAACAATCACCAAGCTTCATGCTATTGTAAGATCACTAAAAGAATAGTACATGATGAATAGAAGGCATTAACTGCATCTGCATTGGAAAACGACCTGACAACCACCTGTTCAAAAACCTGATCTAATTTAAAAATTGCTATCAGACATGTACCTTGTTACTTCTAGAATAGTTTTAAAAACATTAGCAACCGGTGGGTTGTCACTATTTTGGCAACTACCACAAAGGGGTTCACTCTGACAGTATATTGATGCACTTAGACATATACAAGATGCGTATCAGTACTCTCGAGGCAGATAAACATAGTTTTTGTTCTTTTTATTGGCAGCCTGAAGTTTCTATTTCCACAGGGGCTGGAACCAGACTGGCTGATTTCCTAGGTGTCACAGCTAGAGCTGTTTCAGAATTTGATTCCTAGGTTTTCTGACTACAAAGCACCAGCTTATTTTGCACTTCTTATTTTTGGAACAGAAAGATGAAAGGCTATTCACAGTGACTTTTTAATGCAGGAAATACCATTGAGAGATGACTACTAAATTGAGGGACCTTCAACTAAACATCCTTTAGAAACAAAGTGTTTAAAAGATCACTCCTATATCATTCTTAGTGTTATTCTTACAGCAAAAGTCCCTGAGGATTTAAGGGATAAAATGCTTATTTCTGTGTCTACATTGAAGTAGTAATGTCGTACAACTAGTGGCCAGAAATCAATTTACTGTTTTCAAAAGATTCTATGGCTGCATTTAGTACCTCCTTACACCATGATCCTTAATATTTTCATTAAGACTTGAAACAAGAAGAATGCCTTTGTCAATTAATCTAAAGCAAACCGAAATGATTATAAAATCATGTTTTCTCTGAAATTAACGTGCTTTTGATGAGATTCGTGAGCAGAGCCCTTAACAGCCACTCCTCATACTCACTTGGTGTATCTTTGCCTCCAAGCCAGCACTAAGGGAGAGGTTTACCATGACTGTGATACCATCTAAAATGTCGAGCTGGCAAGTCCATAGCTTTCCACTGGCGCTTGGAGGGCAGGTCTCAAATGTTACAGGGAAGCAAAACCGGGTACAGCTCAAGTACAGCTATGCTGAATCATAGGAAATGAAAGAGAGCTTCACTTTCATTATAGACTTTCTCTACTCTGAGGTTTGAACCTCTAATAGCAGAGTTACATGCTGAGCCTGAAAAGCTGTACTTTAATATGGTCACAACAACTGCAGTTAAGGTTACAAAAAAGCTGATTAAAGCAACTGGATTTAAACATGAAAATAAAACCACAGAGCTGCTCACATGGATGTCTTATGGAATGAGTAGATGAGTACAGCAAAACATCACAAGACAACAGGAAGGGCAGTAGAATCAACAGATTATTTGCCTTGAAGCACAATTTAGCTCTGATATACTTACTGTCCCTATAGCTCTAGGTGGAGATCATAGCCCTGTGGTAGAGTGTAATTTATGCTATGTTTGTAATCCTTCCAAAGATTGGTGTCCTAATGAGACTTTGGAAGACTTAGGTCTAAAGAGACTTAGACTGCCAGCAGAAACCCAAGTCATTGTATGTGCTAATGTGGCCTATTTACAGGTCACACCATAACCTAGTGTGCCTTTGGAAGGTCTGTTTTGGAAGCATGGATGTGCACTGGATGATTTTGGCTGCAAACTATTCCACCAAGTCATTCCCCAGTGCTTGGGCTGAAATTCCAAGCCACTGAGCATTTTAAAGCAGCTGCCCATTTCTTAACATCAGTTAAAATATTTCTTGTTCCTTAGCTCCTAAGTTTCTTCCCAGAATTACTTCTGAGATGTAGACTAGGCAACATTTAGCTCTGCAGTAACAAATGCTCAGTAACTTGTGGTTTAATTGTTCGACTTTTACTGTTATTTTTCAACATTTGTTTTCCAAACCAAAAGACTCTCCAGTACAGCATTAAGTAGGAATTTTAAACTTGAGCAAGATAATTTCTGGGTTGTTCCACTCTCATTGATTTAATCTTTTTTTCTCTGCTGCAAAAGTTTTGTGCACATGGTCTAAGTACCAAGATTTTCTGGAAAAACATTAGAATCAGTTCCATAAACACAGCAAAACCCTTGGAAATTATTCCAGAAATAGCATCTTTCAGGCATGTATGAAATACACAAAAGGCATGTGATGTGGAAAAGGAGTTGAGTTGAAATAAATGGCAATATGCCATGCGCTACTAATAAAATAGTTTGATTTACTTAACATTCAGTTCACATTAAACTTCACAGATGTTCAAAATATGACCAAGTTAACTCTTCTGGAACCAGACTCTGCATATTTGGCCTCACTATGTAGTACTGCTCCTCTATGTGCCACAAAGCCTTAGTTCACTTTCCACAAACTGAGGCAGAAGTGTTGAGCTGGTTATGCTTGGTGCAGTTTCCGTCACACTCATTTCAGGCGATGGGAATGCCACTGGAACCACACTCACAGACACTAGTGTGAAATTTGACCCTTTGTGGTAATAGGGAAATTTGGAAAAAGTACAGGATGGGAGTGCAATAGTAAAGTATTCTCTTTAAACTTGTTTGAGTGTCATTGTGGTGATATTTAAAGATTTTATTAGATGTCACTAGGTGAGAGCTACACAGCTTGTTCATCACTCTCCTTAGCTTATTCCTAGCTAATAAAAGCTTGTAGTCGTAAAAAGTTGTTATTGTGCTGCATCACAAAGCTTCTTCTTTACTTAAACACAGACACATAAGAGGAATTCTTTGAGCCACCTTTTCTTTAAAATAAGAGACTGTGACTCAAAGCTCCTTAAATTACTGCAAAAATACATATTGTCCATTTGTCATGATGGTGCTCATGTGAAAAAATCCTGTAATCAATCACAGCCATGGCCTTTTCTACATCTTCTGCACCCTGTAATCTGCCCACTAACTGCACCTCTGTATGGGTTGCCTCTCAAGCCCTGAGCTAGGCACCAGAAAACAATCAAAAAATACTTTTCTTCTTTCTTCAAAATTAATTGAAGGTACAAAATAAGAAACTTTCAATTCAGAATTAGATTAATTTTTTGATGATTAACTGTTAAAATAAAAGTTCTTAATAAAAAATTTATCATCAAAAGAAAAAAAATCACCATGTTTCATGCCAGTCGTTTCTATCCATGATTTTGCTACTTAGGGAAAAAACAGTATCCTTGCAAAGGAAAGCACTTAAGAGTAAACTTGAAGTCAGTAGGTGTATCTGGCTTTCCTGGAGTTCTGGACTATGGAGGACATCCACAGTTTGTGTAGATAGTAATTTTGAAAATATCAAACCTCTGTTTTATCCAACAGGTGCAGCCATCGATGTAGTCTCATCACATCTCAATAAAAACTATTATACTATAAAACAGACTTAAATTTAATGTATAAATTTATTATATACTCCAAAGTTCCACTGTTCTTCACCAAAGACTGTATTTTATCCTGCTCTGGAGGCTTCTTTCTGTTATGGAGTCATTGTGTTAGCCTGTCTAGACCACAGTGTGAGGTCATCATTGTACCATCTGTTAAACTTGTTTGGGTTAGTGTGTCTGCAGCCACTTCAGCTCAAATGTTATTAGAACATGCTCAAAAATGAGGGTAAGTCAGGCCAAGTCATACTTCCCAGGCATCGTACAGGCTCTATGATCTATTAGTAGTAGATTTACTATTACAGATGATACAGCTATTGTTCTATCATAGGTTTATTACAGAAGTATTTAGAAGCCACTTCAAGCTATTCTTGAAATATTTTCATATGAGTATCTGAATTCTCACAAAAAGTCAGCATATTTATGTGGCATGGAATTATTTCATTTATAGTACTGGAACAAATGTGGGGGAAATGCCTGTAATCTGAAGACACATGTCAGAAGAAAAGATTAGATTTTAATATTCTGTTTGACGTCATCTAAGGCCTTGCACATAAGGCCATAATCTCAATCAGATGAAGTGAAAGGGAAGGCACCACTTAGTGGTGTTTTGTGAAGATGCCAATGTGACCCCTCAATCTGTGGCTCCAGTGTTTCATGGCATACAGATTCGTCAAAGATAAAGCTTGCAACCTTTTTTAGTTTGATGTTAGCAGAACAAACCAAATGTTGACAGTTAACTTCTATTTTGACTTATCTTCAGTGAACTTCCATGCCAGAAACAATTGTTTACATGCATGCATTGCAGAAGAAATACACTGAGTGAGGGTTTCTTTAACCCATCTTGGAGTCCAACAAGGTGATTAGCACCTTGTTCTACAGAGAAATAAAAAACCTTTTGAAGTAAAACCCTTTCTTTTTGACACTTTTAAAATAAAAAAGAGCAGTAGCTTTTGTTCCTTGTTTGTTTGGGGTTTTTTGATTGTTTGGGGTTTCTTTGCATTGTTCTTTGTATTACATTTTTTTAATCAGTATTACATATTTTTAAAGCACAGAAAAATAACAAGTAGCACAAGATACAGTATGTGTTCAATTTCTTAGGAAGTGTTTTGAAGTGAACACTTCGCAATCTTTGTTGATAGCTATGTGATCTGCTTATTTCCAAGAAAACATAGGCTTTATTTACTTCCATATTTTTGCTATACAGCTGCATTTAGTTTGACATCCCTTATATGAACCGTATCCTCTTATATAAAAAAACCCAACAAAACTGAGTAAGTTTTTACCTGAATGTTGAAAAAGCTGCTTCCAACCCTGTCTGCAAAGAAAGCAAAGAAAGGAAAGAAAACTGAAATATGCTAGATATTTGCATAGATAAGAGTTAGGTCTTCAGGATTTTTTTAATCTGTATTTTCTTAAATACTATAATTTTGTCCCAATACCAACCCTAAAGAATACCAGTCATCACTGATTCCACTTGGACATTGTGGTAGGTTGAAACTTGGTTGATGGATAAGTTGCTAACACAATGAGAGGGCTGGTAACGCCTCTGCAATCACATATTTAAAAGAAGGCAAGCACGGGAAGTTCCTCTTTTGTTGTGGCCTCAAGGGTGGCCTGGAGGCAGAGGGCCCTGGGCCCGGGTCTGGGCTTGTGCCAAGCTCCCCTCTTCCCCCATGTTATAGATGACAAAATGTGGGGTTTGGCTTTCGTATATATTTATGTGTGCTTGCTGTTCATTAAGTTGTTAAGTATTCTATTAAAGTTAATGAGGTTGTTGAGGTACTATCTTGATTAACATTAATGCCTTTGCTTATTGAATTGTTAAGTAGTTTATTAAGGTTAATGGGTCAGTCAATGTGTTATCTTGTTAACATTACATGTTAATTATGAATGGTTATTTAAAATTATTCCTACATACAAAGGTTTGTAGGTAGAAGTTTCTAGAAGGTGGGGATAGAGACTATTGTCATAAGGGGATGAACTCAAGAACACCATTGGACAAGCAGCAAGCCGTTCAGAAGACCCCTGGACAACCATGTGTCAACTAATGAGCCAAGAGATGGACCTTAGATGCCTGAGAGCCAATCACCACACCTCCAGGGGGCAGAGCCAGGGGAGGGGGTGGTTGTGCTAGACTCGGGAATAGAAAATGTATTCTCTCTATCTGAGAGGTGTGCCTGTGACCTAATCCATCCCTGGTCAAGCACCCAGCGCTGTATCCATTACGTGGTGTTGAGGCAGATTGCCCGCTGAGGTCCAATTGTCATTTGTTCAATAAAATCCTTTAAAACTTTACCAGTGAGGCTGTGTTTCTCACACCCCCCAGCACTGTGGCGGTGTGGGGCCGGCCCTCTCCCCAGGGGAGAGCTGTCGCGGCTCCGCATGCAGTGTGTAACCAGCACCTCATGGCTGAGATTCCGTCTGAAGCCACTGCGACCTCCCCACGCAGAGCTGGCGGCGCCGGCAGGACAATCCTGCATCCAGCACAGCCTGTGCTGAACTGAGGAAGGACCACACGCCACAGCCGACAAAGACACCTTTTCTTTCAAGTCAGCGAGGAAGAAAGCAAAAGTAAAGTCACATGGGACGAAGCTGAACGTGGCGACTCCCAGGCCAGAAACAGAGGGGAAGGGCAAGACTGCGTGAGGTGGAAGCTAACTGAGGGCAGGAAAAGAAGGTGGTCGCACTTCTGGCATGGAGCTTAAAAATCCTTCTTGCAAGCTGTAGAAAAAACTTTAATCAATTTGAAAAAACTTGGGGGGATGGGAAATTCTTGTGCAGCTTGTGATTTTTAAAGAGAGGCCCATGCCAGGCTGTGTAGAAGTTGTGAGAAGCTGTTGCAGACAGGCCCACGCCCAGTTGTGAGAAGCTGTTAGAGATTCGAAGCAGAGAATCTTTGCTTTCAGGCTGAGGTAACTCATTCTTAAAAGACTAAAACCCCATGGCTTTTTTTTCTGTGCCCCATGACATGGCAGTGTGGGAAGACTGCAAGGTTTTCATGGGAAAGATTCCTTTCTCACTTCAACAGGTTGTTTTCCAGGCAGACTGTTGGTTTGTGAAGATTCTATGGCACAGCAGAAGAACCTTTTTTCCTTAAGCATTAAAAGACTCTTTAAAAAGTGCAACTCTGATCAAATTCCATGTTTTGTTTTGTTTTGTTTCCACTTCTGAGAGATATGTGGTAAAGAGGGAGGCTCTGGGAAAGAAAGGTGTTTAAGGTTTCCTTTGATTTCTGATAATTTTTTTTTCACTTTTCATTCTGTTAGTAATAAACTTTTCTTTATATTGCAGCTGTTTAAGTGTAGACCAGTTTTGCCCTGAAGTTCCTTTCTGTTTTCCTCAATAAATCCCTATTCCCCTTATGCATATAATTTGATTTCATGTGCTTGGCGCTTAAACCAGTGTCAAACCATGACAGACATTGAGCCACTGACCACAACTCTTTGAGTGTGACCATCCACACAATTCCTTCTCCACTGAGTGATCCATCTATCAAATCTAGGCCTCTGCCATTTAGAGACAAGGATGTTGTGCAGGCCAGTGTCAAGTGCTTTTTGACACGTGGATGATGTCAGTTTTTCTTCCCTCATCCCACCACTGCTGTAAACCCATCATAGAAGGTCACCAAATTAGTCAGTCACGACTTGCCCTTGATGAAGCCTCCTTATTTTCCATGTGCTTTCCATGTGTTTTCTCAGGGGTGGAAATATACATTGACCTCTCCACCCTGTCCCTGAAAAATTTTTTTCTTTATGCAGATTTTGCATTTAAATTGAGTAGTGTTGCACATCAGCAGATATATCCTCGTTTAAAGACCTGAAAGTTTCCAGACTGTAGTAAGTAATCTGTTAATTCCTTTTCAAACAAATCCTATCAGTTCATTTCAAAATACATTCATCTTCTTAACCTACAGTGATGTTACTCTGTTGTAAAGGCCAGTATGAACCGATACCATTTTTGGGAGGCTGGGATGTTCAACCAGCAGGAAATTAATGAATCAAGGGGGAAAAAAGCTGATTTTGTGCCAGTGCTTGGAATATCAGTCCTGCCAATTGACTGTCATCCACTACTAACAGATGTGCTATAAAAGCAGATGAAATTCATTGTTAGCATATTGCTTGGCAGCCAGAGCCAATTACAGAATGGAGAATTGAACCTTTATATTTCAAGAATTTGCATATGGACATTACATGTGCTTACATATAGTCATAAGTATTTTCAAACTGGTTAAAGGAAGGCCTGACTAAACTCATGTTATATTAGTATGCATTAGCATGGCTCCTTATTTCACAAATAATACAGAATTTTTTCACTATTTTATTTTAGTCTGATGCTTTATTTTTACTGATCCTATATCTTACTCTTTATAAATCTTTTTCAAGATAGAATACACTTTGATACCTCACAATAAAATTGTATAATGATTTCCAGGAAGAGAAAAACTTTTTTTTAACAGAACATGAGTTAAAAAAGCAGGGGTTGGTTTAATGACATCACACTGAAATATCTACATTTAAAATAAGTTCTAATTCATACAGTGGTACCTTAAAATATTTTACTGTAAGTCTTGAAATAAGTGTTTCAAAACTAATTTATATACTACATATATGTATACCTGTACACAAACACATCTTTCATTTTCAGTTAATTGTATTACTGGAAATATTTAAAAGCATTAAATGTGGTTTTACTAAGGGCAGTAGCTATTAGAACATTTTTTCTTAAGTCAGATGTTGCAAACATTCACATAGATGCAGTATGTAGAAATACCCTTGCTTCCTATCAATCAAAAATAACTATTTCTATACAAATTTAATTTGCTTCATGTTTACAAATATATAGAGATAACTCTTTTGTATTTCTTCCTTCCCAAATTATACTACATTAAACATACTTGATTGCTATGATAGAACCATTTGCATAAGTACAGTTTTACAATGTAACATGGACTCAGTCTTGAAATCTTTTTACTCCAGAAGTCTCACTGACATACACAGGACATTTACCTGGGGGAAAGAAACAACAAAACTCCAAAACCCACCCTTTCTAGATTTTTTACTCCTTTTGTACTGGCACAACCCAAATATTCAATCTCCCCCCACAGCTACGTACTTAATATCTTTAAAGTTTTGCTCTGTTCATTTCTGAAATGTTGAATAAATATTTCCTTTCTGTAAAATATATACCCAAGCTGAAAAACAGAAGATATGCTTTGGCTGTTTTGTAGCATTCCTATCATGCAAGACATTCATGTGTCTGATTTAACCAGGCCAGTGAAGCAAAGCCAGTGCTGCTGCAGTACACTCTTTTTACAAACAAGTCCAAGATACTCTAAACTCATTGCTAAAACTCACTGATCAAGTCTGATTATCTTACTTTCTAAGTACTGTCAAATCCTCTTCTACAGCTTCAACAAATGCAGTTTTCCCAATTCTGTATGTTCAGAAAGCTGCAGCAATGGTCATTCTCCCAACCTGTGGCTTTCAGATATTTGCTATCTAGCCTCATGCCTAGGGTCCTAGACCCTCCCTAATATTATAGTCTTTCATGGAAGACACTGATTGAGTGGATTCTGGTCTACATCATATAATTGATTAATTTTCAAGGAAGCACATTTATACACTCTTATGCTAAAACAGTAAAGCTTATTTTCTGTTTTCAAGTAATAAAAGGTTTATTCAATATTTGCTCAATAATGTCACTGTTTGCTCAGTAAATGAGAACTTCATTGCAAATTGTTAAAAGAATAAAAAATTAGAAGGAAAATATTTATTAGATAGTCTTTGCTTGTAGGCAGACAAATTTTCAACCAGAACTAATTTTTTAACAAAGGTTTCTATTTGTTATTAACTCTAAAGCTGGCCATGGAGCGGTAAAAGAGGCAAGGAATAGACATGAACAAAACCGGCCTTTATTTTCACAGGGAAAATTTTGGAGAGTTTTCAGTTTTTTACTTCAAACCTCCTATGTCCGTAAGCTTGTTTGGGGTTTTTTTTTGTAAATAATGCAAACTCAGTTTTTCAAGGACAAGACAGAAATTTTAGAGAAAAAAACCAAATCAAAACAACCAACCAGTTTATGAGAGTAGTCTGCCATTGCAGAACATTTGCTTTGCTAGCAAGCATTTGACCAGCCTGAACAAGGACCTTGCTCTTCTAGGGAAAATATTTCTATTTTCAACACATATTGCTACTCCTTTCCACTTTGCCCAGTGGTGTAGACAAGAATCTCGGATTCCCAGTCAAGCCTGAGGGCCTGGCTGTGCCATTCCCCAAGGTGCAGAGTCCCTGGGGCTCTTTGAGTAGCTAGACAGAACATTCTGATCATTGCATCATTTCATTGAAATGGTTGCTATTTGGTTTTTCATTTCTAGGAAAGAAGAATTGTGATTTTGCTGCCTAACTTAAGTATTGTAGCAGTAAAATTACACATTCCACAAAAGATTCTAGAAAGACCTATTTCACTAAACAGAACACTGTAAGATTATTTCATCTAGGATAACAGCATTCTTTTATCATTTGGGAGACCTATGTTTATCTTTTGAAAAAGATCACTCATCTTTCTTCCCTGCTATCTTTGCAAAGTACCCTCTCCCATGGAAAAATATAATTTCACAACTGCTCACTGACTTAGCAAGACATATTGTGGGTTAAAAGTGAATTGCAGGTGCAAATAACACTCTGTTCCGGATGTTTTGCTCTTTTGCATGACAGGTACTGGGAAGATCAGTCGATGCTGTGAAGCCTGGAGGCAGTAGGTAGACTTGTATGTGTTTGTGCCATAAATTGGATACAAAGTGGAAGCAAATGAAAAAATAAGGAAAATGGGTGGATGTACAAAACTAAAGCAAACAGATTAGTCACTTAGAATTATTACCCTTGGTACCTTATTTTCTGCTTCCTGCTTATTCATGTTGATTTTCAGGGTGTAAATGGGAATAATATTGGTCCAATTTAGGAAGGTTTTATTTAGCTTGTTTTCTGGCTTCTCTGTGTGTGGAAATGAACAAGAGTGTGAATTGCTGCAGCTACTTTTTATTTTGGAAAACAAATTCCAAACAATTATTGGAAACTGGAAGGTGAAGGGGAAGTATTCCATATATTCCATTAATCAGATTGCCAGTGGTAGTGTCTGCTTTGAAAAGGCTGCTTAAAGAACAATGTGGAATCTTACAACCAAGCTAATTCAAATTCCTACTTCTATTCCTGACTGACAAAGAAAAAGGAACCCTGTTCAGAAATCTTATTTAAAAGTTTATTTTCTTATTAAATGACAAACAAGTTTTCAAAGCAAAAGGTAAATGGACTTAACTGACAGGAAGGCCTAGTGAGTACCTTGGAAAGGAAGGGTTTTCAAGAGTATCATAATGCCTGGAAGCTGGATTTATTGACCAAAATGTTCGAAATGGTTCTCACAAAGACTTACACTCTTAGAGACTTAAGTTATCCCACTTTTTTGGGAGAAAGTAAAATTGATATTAATCAAGCATTAATTTGCACAATAGATGTGCTTATATATTAGTGTTTTCTAAGAGTTGTTGGAAAAGCAATTGTTTGTGTGGTTTTTTTCCACTGGTAAGTCTTGCATAGCACACAGAAAAGGAGGGGAGTTGTGTAAATTCCACACATCCCAAACCAGAGTAACTTGTTATAGCTTGCTGGTTATGGCATAGAGGAAATCAATTATTTGTATTAGTAACTGAAAGGAATTTAAGCTGTCTACAATTTAACATATATTTAGCCAGGCTTTTGTGGCTAACAATGTGGGTATTCAAAGCACATAGAATAAAAGTATGCATGCCCACTTATTTAAGAACTAACATTGCTTTGAAAAGAATTTTCCAAACACATTAGCTAGAGATCTAATTTTAGAACTAATTTTTGACTATGTCACAAAGTTTCTTAATGAAATGGAAATGAGAAATAAAAAAACACAAAACACAAAAAAAAGAGTCAAAATCTGATCTTGTCCTGATAAATATCCAGAGTGTTATAATTTTTTCTAGCATAATTGAGATTAGAAACTCTCCCAGATAGTGTAAGAAATTGGCCCAGGAGTTGAGAAATATAATTCCAACTCATTCCATGGCCATGTGATAACTCTGTTGAGCTGTACAAGAAGCTTGCTAAGTATTATGCAATGCAGAACCATACAAAGATTTTTAGTACAGCTGATATTTGATGAGGGAGACTGAATTCAATTAAATATCTGGGTAGAAGGGAATAGGCACAATTTCTTTTCCAAACAGCTCTGAGATGCTGAATAACACTGATGGGATGCAAGGAAACTTGAGCAAGGAAAGATAGATTTCTGCATTCTTTTTATAGAATGTGAAGAGCAATCAAGTTAGTAATTTAATTTCATATTATCTGAAGTGAATGGGTTAATTCTTTTGAGACACACATTGGCATTGAAAAATACACAGTGCCTGTCTGAGCTGTGGTAGAAGGAATGAGACTTATTAACATGTAAATAGATTTATCTGAACACTAAAATGGATATGCTAAATAAATAGCTGTGTCAGAGAAACTGATTTTAACAAGTGGACTCAGAAGACAAAGGATCACCTGATGAAGATGTTGAGAGTCAGCTTTCAAACACAATTAGAGATTATGGAAGGAAGTGTCACCCACCATTTTAGGTAAATGGTGGGACATCAGTAATTTATATAAGAGAGAAGAGCAGCAATAATTGTAAATGTCAAAAAAGGTTCTAATTAGGCAAAAAAGGCACACACAGGAAAAAGAACTCAGAATTAAAAAAAAAATGCTCAAGAGTGGCAAGAAAATGGGAACATGGAAATTTAGAATATGTTTTCAGTTATTTCATCACAGAAGTCTGCATGCTGGCTGCACCAGCTAAATTTTCTGGCATCTGCACAAATATTGCTGCTATCATGTCCTTGAGGAAGGAAACTGAAAGGAGAGCTTGTAAAGAGAGATATCTGGAAAACCTAAGTGCTGGTATCCTGAGGAGAGGAGAGTATGTACATCCTGTAACCATGGGTCAGTTACCCTCAGTGGCTCCCTTTCTACAAAGAAGTAGCAGACAGAGCTGCAGGAAGCATGACAGGGCAGTAGAGTCCTCTGGGACCAAAGGAAGCACACAGATTTCTGCCATGCCAAGAGCCAGGTGCAACAGCCCGGGGTGCCTCTGCCAGTGGGTGCTTCACCATGGCAAGGGACAAAGGCACTGGTAAATTTGCAGTTGAGCACCCTCCCATCCTAGAAAAGCAATCTCAAAGTCTAGTATCAAGCAGATTAAAGCAAAGACATGCTAAAAAAAAAGTCTTTGCTTCCTATGGCATATTTTCCCCTTTAAGAAATATACATCAGAGACCTAAGAATATAAATGGCATGGACCTATGAATATAAATAGCATAAGCAACAAGGTAAAGAAATTAAGTCTGAGGAGCTTCAGTGCTACAGCAGAAATAAAGGGAAGGAAGCATGTCAGTGAAGGAAGAAGAGGCAGTTATTCCAGAAGTGGAAAATGGCCAAGCTGAGATTTGCCACAACAGGCATTGGAAGTATTCAGATGAAAAGGCCTGGGAAGCATTGCAATTACTGTGCCTTGGTTCACCTCCCATGCTGCACATTTTAGAAAGCTAAATGCCTATCACGTGTTTCTTGAATAGCATCCCTCGTCACAGAGTTCCAGAACTGTTTCTAACAAGAAAGCTCAGAAATAGGCTCATATGCTTATTAAATCATCAATTCTGCTTGATTAAAAAAACCAAAGCAAACCAAAAACTCCTCAGAAAATTATATTCATGACATCAAATGAGTTTATTTTAGTTTGTAAAAATACTACATAAGCTCTTCAAAATCAAAATATAAAGTCCTTGGAACCTAATTTCAGTTTTGTGAAGTTCAGTATTTCAAGAAGTAGATTTTAAAATACATTTGGGGCATTTAATAGTATTAAGTTTTCCCCTTGGTGTTTTTTGTATTTAATTTTAAATAACATACGGATATTAAAGTTAATAGTTAAGGACTTATCCATTAATGTTAGAAGTGTAGGGGTAATGGGCCAAAACAATTCCACAGATTACGATCTATATGGCAGACTTTATTATTCAATTAGAACATATTATAAAGTGAGCTCCCAGAAATTGCTCAGAAAATAGAAGAGAGATTTTCTTTAACTTATCATATAGTACTCAATTATAATTAGACACTTAGACTAGGAAAGCTTTACTCTTCCGAAATTATATTTGTTCTTTGAAAGATGTTGTTTTGCCAATAGAAGACAATCTGAATGTTTCTGTAAGGAATGAGAAGATAAATTAACACATTTTGATAATTTGTAATATGACATAATGATTTAAATATTTGCTTTCTTGAACAATGAAGAAATTAAGATCTTGTTTAACTCTAGTGATGATTAATAGAAGACTTGAAAAAATATTTCTCATAGATGGGTAATGAAGACGAAACAGTTTAAGACGTGAGTGTGATAGGGTGGCAGGACTGCCCTATGAGGTTTATCTGTTTTCCTAGTAATCACACCTAAATGGACAACTAGCCCAGACGACATTTTTAAACAGATCATAGACATTCTTCAGATTGCCACCATTTCAGACAATCCCTTACTAAGTAAACACACAAAACTTAAGAACTGGTTTTTTTGCTGTATCATTTACCTACTGATCATAGGAAAAATTGAAGGCCCTAGATATTTCAGAATTAGTTATCTTCCATTATTAAATCTTTATGATATTCTTTGATGTCTTCCTGGATTTGGCAATCCTAAATAATGGTGAATTTCCTCATATTCCCCTTTACCAGATCATGAATCCACAAAAAATACCTGTTGTAATATAGTTATCTGGAACATTTTTTTGATCTGCTCATTATGTTGCTAGAAGAGTCATAAATGGAGAAGAAATTCAGTTCCTAACATGTATTTGGTCAACAGACGACTCTTTTTATGCAATAACCTATGAACTAACTTCTACATAACTTTTGCTTTTATAGCCAGATAGAAAAAGAAGAACCGATGGAATTCGTGGCAGGAAGAATGCTAACCAAGCATTCATTTCATTACAGATGCCAAACATAGAGGTGTTTCTAGGTTATTTTCAGTTTAAAGACTGCAGTGATTGATTTAAAGTACTGCTATACTTACAACTAAAAGCTATTTGACTATGATCTGCGCCAAAACAAAATGCCATTCTTTGGCTTTCCATTTACAGAAAGATTTAATTATGCTTGCAAGGTTCAGACTTTCTTAGACTCAGAAACCATTTCCTTTGTTCCTATTTTGGATTTCTGATTTCTGATTGTGCTGCAGCTGTTAGACAGCTTGCATATCCAGAAGCCAGTATGGCTGAACATGGAGGGATTGTCTGTGTCATCAGTAGTGGGGAGGGGCAAACTTTCTAAATGGGTCAGCCTTGCTTTCAGTCCTCCAATGATTGTGACATATGGAGCATATCCATCCTGCTCAAGGGATACTAAAGAATCCTGTAACATCTTGCATAGCTGCTTTGAGATGGCTTTGTGGACACTGCTAAGAAAACTCTCAGGACTTCTGGGTCAGTGCTGTTGTTCGGAGGCTTGGCTGCACATAACCACTGAATTTGAGACCTCTCAGGTGATTGGCTGAGATACTGGCTCCTTATCTCAGCAGCATTCCAAACCAGTAGGATAGATGCATGCTTGGCTCTATCTGCTGCATGCTGCTGGGTAAGAAGCATAGGCATAAGGTAATGGTATACCTTTTAAGCAAAGAAAACAACAATATCTCCAGATCAGCAGTCATCAGTCCTGCTATCCAGAGTCACTAAAGAACTGCCAAGAACAGAGACCAACCTTTTCCCCCAACTTGTATTACTTACTGTCTATTTTGTGAAGCAGTTGATACAGGAAAATAAAACTTGATTATTTAAATGCACTAATAACCATCTCTCCCTTTGTAGCACAACATAAAATATGGCAAGGAGATATGTTGATTCTTGCAGGAATCAGAAGTAATTTTAGAAAATAGTCAGAATTAAATTTTCACAGTTCCTGAGGCACACACGGTACCAGTGCTTGCGTGGCTTGCTTCATGTCACACCCAAGCCCTGCACTGAGACATTTACTTTAAATGTCAGTGAGGTTATGAAAGAAATCTATGTTGATCACTAAGCATAAGCTAAACTTTCTTTATTCATGTGGTTTGCAGTTCTAGAAGTGTTTTATGTTGTAGCTGGTTGAGCAAACTAGAGATTGATGTGGTTTTGTGGCTTCCTTAGTTGTACCAGGAACTAACCAAAATACTCACTGGTCGTCTTGCCGTGTCATTCTCTTTATTACTGCACATTTCAATATGAAAAGGGAACCTCTAAGACACTCTCGAGTTGCATTTTGTTTGTTTGTTTCTATTTTCATTGTATTTAACTTCACTTTTACAGTGGACTTCACATTTGCACTGTATGAATAGTTCAAATGTCATTATTGAGTTATGATCAAACATGCGTCATAGAACTGTAAGATGTTAAACATTAATCTCAGAGCACAGTTTAAAAAGATAAAACCATTAGTTCTCAAACACTTATCTCTTAACCTTATGGTATCTTGGTTGGAATTTAATGGCACCTTCCTCTTGCAAGTAGAACATCTGAAATAGAAGAAAGAAAACTAAATTAAATTTTGCTCCTGCAAATCCATTTAGTAGACTAGATATTTCCAGTCACAAGTATTAAAAGAACCAAGTAAATTGTAGGTGAATTGAAAATTGTTTCATGTTCAAAATACTCTTGGTTAATGAGAGGTTAGTCTTGGAAAGCATCGTGAAGGTCTTGCCCTGCTTAATTCTTCCCCAGGCCTTTGCTGCCAGTGATGGGATAATAGGCTAGTGTGTTGATCTGAACTAATGTGGCTTCTGGAGAGGGGAAAGAGAACTTCAGTGTTAAGCTGAAAGAAACAAAAGAGTCAAGAAGGAGAGTCTGAAGTAAATGCAATTCAAATATAGCTCTTGCCTTTGGAAGCAAAATCTGAGATACTTCAGAAAGAAACAAAAATATGTGGATCAGTCCATTACTAAAAGGACTTCAGAAAAGGATTTTAGATAGGAGGTAAAAAAGGAAGCAAAGCAAAAAAAAAGCATCTCTGTGAAGAGTCTGGATTAGACATAATAAAATCTTCTAAGATTATGTATTTAGTTTAGGGCGACACTGCTACTTTGCGTAAGGGTCAGAATTTCGTATTAGATACATATAAAATTTCTTACAATGTCAAGTTACGCTGAGATAAAGAACCACCAATCAAAACTCTTGCTATGCCACCCATGGGCATTTGTTAGGGCTAGAAGAGTGTCTCCTATCCATGTGAAAGATCTTGTTTTTAAAGTTCTTGTTTAATATTTTTTAAATACTGTAGCAGGTATTCCTTTCCAGATACCAGTAGGATGATCTGATCTTAGTTCAATTTATATTTTGTAGCAGAAATGTACTCTCCTATCCCAGTACTGTTTCCTAAGTGATCAGCATTAGCACCTGCCCATTCTCAATGCCCACACAGTCCTGCCTAATGATTTAACTTTTTCACTGTCTCTTGGTCCTCTCTGCCACCAAAAGAGGTGGTAGAAAGGTATTGTTGCTTGCTCATATGACATTGACCAGAAATGCACCTGGACTGCAGTGCCTTTATTGGGAGATTAAGAAGACTGTAGCTCGTCATCTCTGCTCCTGCATTGAAGTCTTGTGGCTCTGGAGAGGCCTCTTCCTGGACAAAGATGAAACCTGCCTTCCCTTCCCTAAAATAGTAACTTTTTTGAATGATGAAGGTTTGGTGGCAGAAGTTTGTAACCTTTTCTAAAAACATTATACTAATTTGACAAAACCTGAAGAGGAAGGCACCACTTCCATGATTAATACAACATTTTTATGAAAAAAATTAACACCACCAACCCCATCCCGAATATTCTAGTCAGTGCATAATAGCTGAGGCAGAGCACCAGTGCACACTTGTGAAGAACAGATGATTTACATCTCATCAGCCTGGACCAGAAGCTGCACAAATTAGGTCAGACAGCACTGACTCTTCTGCACAGACCCCAGCTGGAGTGAGCTGTCCTGGCTTTTTTGACTATATATAATGCAAACTATGGTTTGGGTTTTTTTTTTTTGCTCCTCACGAGGTTTCTCTCTCCTTTTCAAAGAAGGAAATAAACAGCACCATTTCTGCAGCTAAAATTCTCTTCATTGCTGTACAAAAATTATTTTTCTTCCTCATGCTGAATTCCTGGTACTGTAACAACATCTCCCTCTAACCTGAGTTAACTTGTATGAAAAGTTTTGGGTTGGCTTTTCAACCTTCTAAAATATTCATGAAAGCATTTATCTACTTTTTCAAATTATGTTAATAAACCAAGACAGTTTATTTGTATGTGTTTTCATAAAATCTTTAGTAAACAAACAACAAATTAAATTTTATTCATATAAATAGCATCTTTCATGAAGTTAATCTGACTTCATATATATCTCTGTCCCTGAGCAATATTTGACTACCTCAAACAAGAAACATTTTCCAGTAACCTTTTTTTACGTATATACCTCTTTAAAACTAGCTCCTTTACAACTTAAGTTAAAAAACTTCTATTTGTAAAATTGACAATTTTAATTTCAGGTTTTAGCCCTTTCATTTGCTTTCCATCACCCTGAAAATCTACAAAATCTTGCTGGTTTTAATGTTTGCCCTTTCTTCCACTTAAACAATTCTTAAAAAACTTGTTTCAGCTCCACCTCTGTTTTTACCTCCTTTCAGTAATACCTGAGTTCTTGCAATTGTGTGTTTCCATCCCAGGTGCACCTTCCTGTGCCAAGCCTGGCTCAGACTTGTGTGGTTAATTGGCTGTGCAGGTGTATCCACTTGGAGTCACCCACCTGTTCCAAGTCAATAAGCTTTGCAGAACAGTCAAATGAATCAGTCCAAAGGGAAAATATATTTTAGAAGCAGCCATTACAGAAGTATATCAGGATTGTAAAGCTGAATTATTCAAGTGCTGCTTTGGAATTACTGTGTGAACAGTGAGTTTTGTGATCTGACTCCTGTTCCGCAACTGATAAAGCACCCTGTAGCACTCTATTTTTTTGAACAAATTTAATTTCATTCCAGTTGTGAGTGTTTCAGTCAACCATGTGGCAGATGTTTCAGACTGGCCACTATGAAACAAAACAATTGTAGCTAAAATTTCCTTTTCAACATAACCAGGATTTTTAAAAAGAAAGGTACTGTTAGCTCGTGAAAGTCAGGCCAGATGAAAACCGAGTACTGTTCTTTCTATCTTATTTGTGTAGTCCTTTGTTCTGTACTTCGTACCTTAATTCATAAAGATTAAAAAGCCCCTCCTTTGTTTCAAGCTAAACAAAACTGGAAAGCTATGTACTTACAGATCCCTGTTCATTGTTGCTTTCTCTGGTTATTTTTTTTTCTGTTGTAAAACAAGTAGAAAAGGAGCAGAAGCACTATCAGGTCAGAAGGGTATAACCAAATCATAAGTCTCATTTAGTTCTTTGCTTTGCCTGGTACACATGGAGTGAAGCAAAGAATCCTCTTTGTCTTTTGCAGAGGGGTCAGACATGCCAATACATGTTAGGACAGTTGTAGAGTACACACTGCATAAGGGTAAACAGCAAACAAAAAAGTGGGTAGACTTGCTTGTTTGGTATGTGTGAGGTATAGCATAAACACCTCAGTGCTCACATTAGACACGTTTTCACTCTGCTCATTTGCATTTGTTTTCAACTAAAGCACTCTGCGCAGATGTGCTAAAAACACTAGAGTTAATAAAACCCAAACAGTTTTATTCAAATACCCTCTTTTTATACAAGCACCTGAGAAGGTATCTAGCATATAATGCATTGCTGTTTCCTACAATTATTCCCATAGCCCAATTTATTGACAGAAATTCAAATACCAGTAAAATGTTAAAATAGTTATGGAAATATGGAACCATTCCTCCACTCTTGACACCCTTTTCTGAATCTTAAACCTCTGTCTTTTGTTTGAACAAATGCGTGGAAAAGATTGCTTATAACGAGAACACGTGAAAGGGTTTGGGCTTGCTCCACACTGAGTGATACAGAAATGGTTCTGGGGTGGAACAGCACCTCTTCAATCAATTCTCCACTGAGCCAGGCCTGTTTGTGCACTCCAGCTGCCACTCGACAGGGGGTCACTGTGGCTTGCTTGGAAGCCCTTGAATGTGCATCAGTACAGCCATACCCTAGAGTGGTTAGTTTTTATGTGCATATATTTAGTGATGATGATGACGACTGTAAAATGAAGGTGTTCTATCTTATGGACTTGTACAACACACTTTAAATAACCAAAAGTCTTGATTCAGTCTGATGATTGTCCGTTTCTGTTTTCTGTCTTGATGGACTTTTACCTTAAATATTATTACAAATGCAGTCACTTTGGGGACTAATTACCACGGGAATATATTTTATACAGAACAGAAAATGCACCTTGGCCTAAGCTTTCCTCTCTAGTACAAGGCTTATCTCTCATTTAGTCTTGTTTTGAATAAATGTGATGCCATTGCTTAAGAGACTGAACACTTTCCACAAGACAGTCCCAGTACAATAAAAGAGGTAGTAGCTAATGTTATCCTAATTATTTAGAACTCTTTTGAGTTAAGTCTTGATTCCAAATTGATTGAAATCAACTTAAGTTTTATCTGGCTTTGGATCATGTCATAAAGCTTTAATTTATACACAGAGGCAGAAGTTCCCCGCATATGCTGAGGTCTGTTGGCACTTCTTCCTTGTTGCTCAAGAAAGTAGGATAATCGTGAGAATTTTTTTTCTGCCTTGTAATTAGAAAGAACAAATTAAGTGCTGGATTGTAAATGATCTTCCTTTGACCTTTGTCTGCAACAATATCTCTAACTTTAATGGATGTTCTATCACTACATTGCAATAATTGAAGAATGAGATATAGTAATGGGTGAATGATGTCCAGCTGCCAGTTCCACTATTGTACTATTCTTATGTCCTCTGCAGGAGTTAAAAGATTAACCCAACGCCTGTGTCACTAGGGGGAAAAAAAATATATATAAGTATTCATATTAAATAAAAAAGGGAGGAAAATGTTCAGCCCATTACCCTGGAAGCTATATATTATAGTAATCATTGTCAATGCAGTTTTCAATTTCAATGTTTTATATATAAAAATTTTATACAGAAAATCTGTTTGTATGGCTTATATATTCTGATTTGGCAGGTTTGTTTCTCCTGAAATCTTCCGTGTGTTATACAGGTCTAGGTAATAAAACAAATCTTGACAGAAGTTTGACAGCAAATTTTGACAGAATTCAAAACTTGGTTTTGCATTTGTTAGGTTAAACAGAGTTCCTTAAGCAGTCTTTTTCAAAATTAACAGTTCTGGCTAATATATATCTTCAGAGTGAAAAAATAAATATTATAATAATATTTATGTCTAACTCAAATGCTAACATCTGATGCTACAGGAAGGCCACACAACTACAAAAGTACTTTCAATTTGCAGTGGGTTTCCTTCTCCCTGAAGCTCTGCTATCCATAGAAACACTCAGCCAGGATTGCTCTATCCCTAGTAAGAAAAGACTTTAACCTAGCGGGCTTGGCTGGAACAGTGCAGGCATTGACCTAGAGATTCATCTCAGCTTCCTTTTTCTGTGGTCCTGTATGATAATGTGGAAGTTGGCAACTACAAAATTGTTTTGGGGGTTTGGACAATTTTTTCCCCATTTTTGATGTTCTAAGATACCAAACACTATGTTGAGATGACATTTATTGGCAGAAAAAACAAGTAATAATATGAAGAATTAGTCTGCAGGAATCTTGTCATGGGGTAAATAACAGCTTCTAAAATTCAAGCTCATAAATGGAGACCTACTATTGCAGAATGAGGATTGATAACACTGACATCTTATTTACATCCATGCATACACTTTAAATTAGTGAGTTCAGATGGAAAGGTAGAACAAATTTGGTAGAAGAGTAGAAGAGACCTGGGCAGAGAAAGACAATAAACAGAACTAATCAATGTGTGCTTCATTATGAAAACAGTTACCTACTTGAAAAAATTACCTCCCTTCAACCCTTCCTCTTCAGATTCTGTCAAATTAACATAAGGGTTTTAGATAAGGTTACTAACTTCTGACATAATATCAATAAAATAAGCATAGATTTTCACTACAGTTTCTGATTTAAGGCAACTTGAATAGCAAAATAGAGTAACAAAAGGACAAACATCATATGGACTACAACAGCTCCAATGATAATTTTTAGCACTGTAAGCAGAGCATAAAGGTACTGGAAAAGGAAAAAGATTAGGGGATAGAACAGCTTTCCCCTCTTACCTCTCCTCCATCCTGCTCTGTGCCCTAGCAGCAGTGATATGCCTGTTGTCAGTCATTATAAGGCTTTTCCAAATGCTCAGGGTTTCTCCAATAGCCTTCCTTGTGGGCTCTGACAAGTGAGTCAAAGGGAAAATCTCTAGCTTTCAGCTCTGGCTGTGAAAAATCTTCACAGCCAGAGCTGTGAGAGTTGAGCTCTGAGAGTCGGAGAAACATATCCTTCTCACAGCCAGAAGATGAGAAACTGAAGAAAGTTATTGTAAACAACTGGAAATTGTTTTGGGAAACTTCTGTCTCACCAGAGTGTTTGTTACCTTTGTTATCCTAACGGGTTTCTGTGTAATTGACCAATGGTGTGAGAAGGGTGTTCATGCTAGGGCTAATGTCTGTGTCCCATGTGTCTTACCTCTAGCGATCTGGCTTATAAAAATAGAGGATTTCTCTTAATAAATGGCTTTTTTCTCTGAAAAGTCCATGCCGCTTCTTGTCCTTTCTTGGACTCTGCAATGACACTTCCTTTATTCACTTTGCAGCAGGGCAATCAAAAGACCTAGAGACTTGCTATACTGGAGGTTGTACAGATAAGAAGTATTTGAGTACTTTTCATGTAAAGAATTACAAGAGTAACTTAAGGGCTGAAAAACAGCAGTAAAACTTCAAGGAAGTTCACTGTGTTTAGCTCTTAACAGATGAGGCAAATAGCTACTTTGATCACAATCTATTAGAAAAATTATGGAAGACACAGAAATTTTAGAAAAAGGATATTCGGCCAACTGCTCCAATACAAAATAGGAAATTGTAGCTAGAGTAGAAATTAAAGATAAGTTTTTAATGGTTACAGTGATTAATGATCTGGTAACCAAAGGCTGTGGCTACCAGTATTTCCAGTGATCATCCATTATTAGAAATTGTCAAATCTTGAATGGCTATTTCAGGAAAGGTGCACTCTGATGCAAGCATAACTGTTGAAACTGAAGCAGGAATTAAACCATTCTAATCTTCTGATTCCTCACATTGAGACTAGATGAGGATATTTGTCCCTACAGCCTTAATGATGCCCAGCCTTTCAGGCAGAAGAAGCCACAGAGCTTTCTACAGAGGTCTAGGAGAATCACGGGACATAGCTTCTCTTTTTGAGATGAGACATACCTGGAATTGATGAAATTTCAGACATTTTCTATCATGTGGTGGGTCCAAGCCCAGGATAAGACATGCAAACAGTCTCATTGAGTGACCCAGAATACTTTCAAATTCCTGTAACATAACGAACATGCCCTTGGTATGGGGCTGAGGGACTGGTTTTATAATGTGATTGATGCATATCATACTATGGAAGGCTGTGGCTTCCTCAGGAAACTGGGGTAGATGAGGAAATAAACAATATGCTCTGAGTTATCACCTGCTTGCCTTGGAGATGGGTAGAAGGTGCATCTTGCATTCATTTCACTGGTAGAGTGTGAACTGGGAACTCCTGCCTGTATTTATGAGAGTAAGAATTCAGGACTCCTTTCTTAATTCCATCACTGATTTATTGCGGAAGGGAGGTAATGAGATGTGCTTTGAAGAGGCGTTCTGAGATTAGTCCTATAAATAGTTAATATGTGAAAGGTTTTCTGATCTATTATTGTGTGTCAGAAGTATATATGATCAATGTGTTTGTGAGTGATTCTGTTTTGTTCTAGCTTTTGAGTGAAGTTGCTATTGGGTAGTGGCTGATGCACGTTTTGGAAGCCAAAGAGCAACAGTATCTCAATACTGCATAAAGAGTAAGACTGAGATTTTGTAAGTGAAGTATATTTTGCCGAGAAAGATGTTGAAGGAGTCTTGTTTATCGTTACCACACACATTTTCCACTAAAGATTTGCTGTTGGAAGAATCAAAGCACTCAAAAATAAGCAAGCATTTTATGAAATTATTAAAAGCAAACTCCATTGTCAATGTACAGTTTATAATTTCTGTGATATTGACTCACTGTCCTTATACATCTTCCTTGCCCCAATCACCTACTAGCTTTTCTGACTCAATTGTGGTTTTTTTCACCCAGTCTTGCTGTTTCCAGCTTAATTCCCAAATTTTGGTGCACTTCCTTGTAGAAGACTCCAGGGAGACAAAAGTAAAACATGGAAGTAGAATCATGAAATCCAAACTGTTCCATTGCCCACCATATGTAAGGTAAGACATAAGGAACAACGACTGATATATCAGCTTTTACAAGTAAGGTCGAGCTCTTTGTCAGTGACCAACCTGTTGTAGGACAGGAATAGAAGATTAGGTAATGTGATATTTCTGTTGTATGTTATCTTTGTCTTGGATGTTACTCAGAGGAGATAAAGTTAGTAGATGCAGCAGGAAGACACATTTCCTGACATGGTCTTTGACCCAGTGAGCCCAGATAGTCCAAAAGGAAAAGAGAGGGATATGTTGTACTGAATGTCCTTTTGAGACTAAATAATTCTAGTGGCTTTTTATGTGTGAGCTCCAAAACCATGTTTTTATGGTATCCGACTTAAATAATATGTAACTAATACAAAGAAGCATGCTATCCTTAGAGAACAGAGTAATGGATGTAAATAGAAGGGAGAGAAGTGGGGAGTATGTATTTTGATTCATCTGTGTTTGAGAAGGGTTTGAAAAAACTCTTGTTCATAGAAACAATGAGATACAAACCTGTTTGAATAGTTGATTTCTGGCCAGAAAGGATTCCTGTCAGGTGAAATATTAACCCATAAGGAATGCAGTTTCTTAAGGCAATGAGCCATTGGCTTCAAACCAACTTCAATGCAGAGCTAAGGTGACCATTTAAAAAACATATATGCATCCAGAGGTCTGCATGACTGCCAGACCAGAATAGGATTACCCTTTCTCTTAGCTATAGCTTACCTGTTTTCTAAGTGGCCTAGTTCTGTACTGCTGAAAAGTAATTTCTAGCTATATAGTGGACAAATGTCTATTACTTTGGTTGTGTCATTGCAGAAGGCAGATGTTTCAGTTATGCAATCTACAATAGGAGCTGGGAGCTCTATTAATTAAAATTCTAATGTTTCAGGATAGAGAGAGAGAGCTCAAGGAAGGTTTCCTCCCCAGAGTCTCTGCTGGGAGTGATAATCTTCCTAAGCAAGGTCAAATTTACACTCCTATTACATGTCATAGGAGGCATGAAAAGGGAAACATGAAAAGCTCTGAGCCTGCTGAGGGTGACAGGTATAAAGTCCCAAGCCCCATTCCTTTGCATCATGATGTGCTAGTTCTGCTAGTGAGAGCAAAATTCAAGCTGCACCTACTGAACCCACCAGGTAGTTGCTGCTCCAGGAAATGCTTTTTAGGCCCTGGGAGGCATTTATGCTAAAAGGCCAAAATACCAGTGGAACAACTCATTCTTTCTGTCAACTCAGAAAGGGCTAAGCCTCTAAAGCATGATCTAGACCATAATGCTCATGCTAAATTGTTCCACTTTTTTTTTTGTTCACAGAGATCAAAGTGCAAAGTATGACTTTCTGTCCATAGGCTCTGACGGACTCTGATGTGCTCTGCAGGTGTTCCAATGTACAGCTGGAGGAGGCCCAAACCTGCTAAAAGTTACACCTGTGGGATAATTAAAAAAACAAACCAACTGCACTCTCTGCAGAGTGAATTTCTTCCTCTAAGTACTATTCACTTCCCAGTGACTTGGTGGCACTCTGGAGATACTAATAGTAGGACTGATTTGCTCCTTTTTGTGGTGGATTTCAGTCCACTCATAGGTTCTCATAGATTCCTTATGATTAGAACTATTTTGACTAGGAAGTTTTGGAGAAGGAAGATGGGAGGAGGTAAGCATTACATCCCAAATCCTACTCACTTGTGACACTGAAATGGGACTGTATTCATGGAAGGTATATGACCTTACAAAAAAAAAGAAAGGCTTTATTAATAGCAATGTTAAAACCATCCTAGCTAGGAAGCTGGGTCTCAGCAGAAAGAACAAGAAAATACTTCCTCTAGAGTTTCTTCTCACATTAAATGTGAGACTATAGCCTCAGAGACAGACTGCTATGGACAGTGTCCAGGAAGTGTCTCAGCTTTCATTAAACACAGATCATTAAACATATTTCATGAAGAATCCTTGTGGCTGTCACATATAGTTAGGTTGCTGCTGTTACCACGAGGCAAAAGACAGGATGTTAAGTTTTAGTATCATTACAATTTTGCTCACAAAAAGATGGAAAAACCTAAGCAAAGCAACCACTTTGCTTTCCCTAACTCCTCCTTTTATCTCATACCCGTTAATATTGACCCATGGAGGGATTTGCTCTTCAGCAAATAACTTGATCAGTGGCTTCTAGACAAGGCCCTTTCAGTAGAAAACGGAAACCTGATACTTTTGCAGAACCAAACTGAGCAAATGATCCTTTAACAAGAGAAAAAAAGAAAATGCAGCCTTAGAGGAGATTTATAAATGCCTTCATAACAGGAGGCATTACTGAACTCTTATATGGCATCTGGAGTTTTATAAGATCATCTTTCTTATAGGTATATGGAAAACAGCACATCAAACTTCACCCTCTGCAGTCAGTGATTAAATTGCTGCTAAGTCCATAAACAGAGAGGGTCCCAATATGATGGAAATCATTGCTACCATTTTTAGTCTGTATTTCAATAGCTTCGGGTGTCTTAAGCAGGTCTTGCCCCTCATCCCTCTCACAGCAATCTTTGCTGTACAGTCAACTACTGCAGCTGGGATGCAGCCTAATTCCAGCCTTTTTCCAATGTGCTTCCGGTAACACAAGGCCAGAGCATTTAGTAATCTGTGATCCAACACCTGATGGTTAAAGCTATTGCAGTACAACTAGCAGAAAAAGAATAAATTGTCTGAGGCAGGTACTAAATGATCTCCTTCCTTAAAAAAACCCAAAACGACCTAACCAAAACCAGAAAAAAACCTCACTGATTCCATGTTCTGCTTTTATGTAAACCCCCCCCAGAATAGAATAGAAAACCCACCCCAAAATAAGCAAACAACTCTCCACTCAAAACCACAAGTCAGGTGACAAGGTGATAGATAAACTAGCCAATTGGATTTTGACTTGCTGAGATCTGTGTGGTAACTCAGATCTTGTAACTTGGAGCACTAAATATATGTAAAATAAAAAAAAGAAAATCTAAATTTTGAAGATAATCTGTCGCCCCCAAATTTCAGGAAACTGTATCCTGTTGTTTTATCTTCATTAGGACAGAAGATAAACAGATAATTTTATTTGTGATCCAAGTAGAAATATATTTTGGCATCTTTTCTATGCCAATGGTTGCTCTTGCTATGAACATGCTTACATTTTATTGCACTGGGCTATTTGCCACTTTATGTAAGCTACACCAGCTGCTCTTGCTCTTGCATGACAGATTACTGTATGCAGCTCTCTGGTTTTTCCTAAAGCAGATAACGCTTTGTAAAATCCGGATAACTAAGTCTCTAAGAAGTGATTGTAAGTTATATTAAAACTGTGATAACTGAGAACAGAAGCAGCCCTAAAGAACTCTACTAAAAAGCTGCTACTTCAAAGGAAGATTGTGGTTGTGGATAGCTGGTTTTATTACTGTCCCTAATATATATTCTTACATTCTTTTACCTGCTATATTTTTTTCTACTACGTGTCGTTTTTGCTTAAAGTTGGCACACAATGAAGGAAATATTATTAATAAACTTATACACAGAAAAATTTTAATTTCTATGGCAATGAAATACACTGAAATAAGTTTAGATCTACATGAAAACAAAATCTCCAAATTATCTTTGTTGCATTTCTGTGACAGGTTTCATGCTCTGTTTTCCTGGCAACCTTCTACATGGGAAAGCAGAATTATGCTAATAAAAACTCAAATGGTAGCTTCAGAAGGAAAATATAATACAATTTTTCTTGACATCTTGGTGATATAGGTAAGATCATGCTATCACAAAACGAAACCAATTTCTTTTTCTCAGGTGTAAACTCTGCCTCAGCTACATTTTAAAACCAGTTTTCCTACAATCTGGATGCAACATGGCTGCAAAATCATATTAATTCCAAATTTAGAAATGTCATGCTTAAGCGGTAGCTGAACTTTGCTGGTTTTGATAGGTGTTGGTGATTAAAGTGCCCGTAAGTAGAAGGTTGTGTGGGCACTGCTGCTGCAATAAAAAGTCAAAGTATAATTGGTCTGAGGATGTGGAGAGAAGCAGCAGGGGATGCTGTAGGTAGGGACAGTAAAAGCTCAACAGGGTTACGGAAACCTGCCAAATCTCCATCCTCACTGCAGGGAGCTCCTGATGCTGCCAGGCAGTAAGGAAAACAGATGGCTGTTGCTTTTAAAGCCACTAACGTTAATTTCTGTGCCTGTTGTGTATTTTTCCTCCTTCCCCTTGATTTTCCAACTCCTGCAGTAGCTCCTGTAGCAGCCAGGCATTGGCAGACATGTTGGATGGCAGCCACGCAGGGGGGTGAGTTTCAGCTGAGGATGATGGCTGCTTTGTTTTGGTTTTCCTTTTCCCCAGGCTGCCTTCACAATTTGGCAAAGGGATGTCAGGATTAGAAATAGTGGGATTGGAGAATATGCCAGAAGCTATTAGAGGGAAAGAGGCAGAGCTGTAGTAAATGTGGAGATGGAGCTGTGCCAGCAGGAGCGTGGGCATGGGGGTTTGCATGCAATTAGCACAGCCGGCCAAACATACTCTAACATGGACACTTCACGGTTACGTGCTGAATAATCCTCTGTGTTGTGCTGATTTTCAGTGGGGTATAGCTGATGCCTGTAGATGGAGCCTTGTTTTTTCCTCAAAAACAGCAATGATGTGGACCTGGGAAGTCTGTAGCAGCTAGAAGTGATTTCACAGAACATTCTAAATCATATCTCTGTATCTAAAAGAGAAGAGCATGAGATGGAGAAAATGAATGTTTAAGTTTGTTTGCACTGTATTTCAGGTATTCTGAAGCACTGTAAGAGTTCGTTCTTTTCCTTAGCTTTCTGAAACTTGTAATGCATTTGTACGCTGTTGTGAAGACTAACAAAGCACCAGTTTGAAGGAAGACGGAAATATGTAGAATGCTGAATTTTAATTTTAGAATATCACTAAGAGAGCTCAAAGAAAGACATAGGCTTGAGCTGAGTTAGCAATTCAATGAAATATATGCATAGGTTGACATGTGGAGTAATGATGGCATATGACTGACTTGTCATTTACCTCAGGGGAAAGATTCTGCCCTTGTGCAGGTTTCTGACTGTTGATCTCAACCAATGAGTGTTTCATTCTTTTAACAGATGTTTCTGATTTAGGCCAATGAAAGCTAATGGAAGCTTTTTCTAGTCTCTGAGGGAAGAGCGCCAGCCCAATCAAACAAGCAAGTTTGGAGCTTGGCATCTGAATTGGATACCAAAACTGGATCATTTCCTCTTGTAAAAGCTGTGTGCCATCATTCTATGACACTATAAAAATTTCATAATTAGTACTGATTTGTTATTTTTGCCATCTCCTGCATTTCATCATTTAAGCCACTATTGCTGTCTGCCAAGAAAGACACTAAAGCCACTTATTCAAAAGGCCTGTCTGCCTTGTCCAAAATAGCACACAAGTCCCAAACCAGCAAAATATGATGCACACAGCTGCCCCAGATATGTAATTGTAGCAAATATTTCTAGATGCACAGCCACAAAATAAACTGAATAGTGGCATCTAAGTATTTGACAGGCATGTATGTCCAATTTATATTATTTTACATTTTTCTGTGGGGGCATAACATAGTTTATCATCAGTCTTTTGTCTGGTCTCTGGTTTATGATCCTCACATGTGAAAGCTAAATTTAGCATGGAATAGCCATGGTGCATTAAATAACAAAAATTTTAAAATGCCATTAATAAGTCAAATTGAAATGAGACTTACGACTCAAGAGCTATAGATCTTAAGATCTATAGATCAGGACTTTTTATTAATGCTGCAGAATACACTCCATCTAACGACCAATAACTATATACAAATAGATGCTTGAAACACCTGTAGATACTGATATAGTCTACTTAGAACTGAAATGATCCTTTGGCAAAACCCATAACATTTCTCAAGAAAGGCTGTAGTATAGGTATAGATCCTTAATTTATGGCTTCCATTTAGGGATGGTCTGTGATTAAAGCACTACATTATTTCTTTGCTTTTAGTCCCAAGTAACCATGTCTCGCTTGCAGTCTTTCAATCTGCAAGTAGCTGAAGGATCTGGCGCAGAGTGCAGAACATGAATGAACATTTGAAAATGAGTGGCAAGAATTTTCTTGGCTTACCAATACTACCATGTTGTGGAATTAGAAAGAAGACAGGCATTGCTTTATTACCTTCTGTTCTCAGCAGTCTTGGAATTTCACTTTTTATGTGCTGTCTATACAGGCTTTATTCCCCTGCAAAGAGAAATGACATTTTCTCCAAGCCCTTAACTTACAAGTTGGCACAGTGGTATGTGTGATAAGAGATACTGGACCTCTGGAAGTGTATCTAGTTCCCTGTTGTGATGCTGCTGTTTATCTCATCTCTCCAGGCATGCATTTTTGGAAGTGTACTCATGAGTTTAATTCCCATTTTGTGTGAGGCTGTTGATACATGCAAATGTTTTTTGTGGGGTGGGATGGCAACCTTGTTTGTTACTATCATGCTATTGCAGTACTTGGTTCTGTATTGGTGCAAGAACATAATTGTTTGTCTGTGGGACTGCTCTTTTAATTGTCTTGAGTGTCTTAGTTGTATTTGAATTAAATTATTCATTGAGGGTGGAAATTCTGGTGAGAAGTGCTGTGTAATGCCCTTACACAAAGGCAAAGCATTGCTAGCTGGATGGACAGGTAGGCATAAGAAATTTGGAAACTCTGAAATGAGGTGAAAAGTTCTTTTCTTTCCTGTAGTGCTTAGAGAGTATAAAATGCCCAAGTCATGTATCTTTAACCCAGCACTTGAGGAAGATGCAAAACCTCACAATGGTGAGTTTAGAGGTTTGAGGGGAATTAATTTTACCAGTTTAAAAATGTGGAATAAATTGCTGGACTCCATCCTAAAGAAGGGGCTGGGGGAGTTATGTGTTTCTCACTGGTTTGACTCTGGGATGGGAAAATTTTCTCACAGCTGGGGGATTTAGTAATCTCCTGCTGCAGGCTTTGAATTGAAAATACACCCTACTGTCAGAGCTAGGTTCTTCAGGCCCTAATATGGGATTATGGTGATAACTGCATGGTTTAATAAAATGTTGTAGTTGGGACTTGAGCAGGACCTGTTCAGATCATGCCAGCATAAACAATGGCCACGACAACAGGACATGCAAACTCTCAGCCCTGCTTAGAGCAGAAGGCAACACGCCAGTAAAGAGGCAATGCTTCTAACAGATGCTGAGGTTATAAGATGTTTAAAACCAGATTTTTACAAAAGCTTACATGGTAAAGTCTTGTGGGTTTATACAGGCTGTGTGACATATATTAATGCTGTACTTTTTGTAGGCACCAATGTCTAAATCAGTTTCAGGGGAAGGAAGAGAGAAATCAAGTGTTCAATCAGGGCACTTTTCAAATTCACAATGTGTGCGAAGGAAGAAAGCCTGTGTGTACATACTTCTGGAGGCAGTGAGTGAAATCTTGCACTAATCATTTCAGGGAAAGAGAAGTCCTAAAACATCGAATAAATATTCCAAGGTTCTTTCCCTTCATTTTCCATTCAGAGATAAAAATGGAGAAGATAAATGTATCACATGTGGTTTACCTGTTGCTCATATTGTGGCATCTGGGTTCTCAGAAAGCCCTAAAAGCTTTTATTTGTTCCAGTCACAAAGAAAACCTTCAAACTGTGACATTTTCAGTAAGAAATTAGTTCATATAATGCAATGGGACTGCTTTCATCGCCTGAGCCTCCTTCCTAAATTGCAGCTTGCTTCTCACTTTGACTCAGCTACTCAGCAGTCCTACTCCTGGGGTCAGCTGGAATATTTTCAAAATAATGGCCTAAAATCCAAGAATGTACCAAAAGCTGCCCAGTCACCAAATGCTCCTGAACTAATTTCAAACATTACTTGGGAATGATTCTTCTTACATGTTGGAAATGTCTTGTGGCTACAATGGGAAGCTAGGATAGTGTCCTGCAAACATGTCCCTCTTAACGTTTTAGTGTATGTTTGTACTTAAAAATGTTGTTAAAAACCCTGAGATTCAGAGTGACACCAGCAAACCTTTTTTCCATGCCACTTTGAAAGGCTTGCGTGTGTAGTATAATCAAAGCATTAGGAAATGCTTCTTTCTGAGGAAAATGTAGAAAGAGGACTGAAGTATACAGGACTCCATAAGAATTTAATCTGGATATCTACTGGTGGCTGTTTTCTTGGGCTGAATTTCAACAAGTGACAGAAAGATTAAGGGTTCTTGTACCCTTTGATCAATACACCCTTAGTATTTTATGTAACAATATGCATTTAAAGTATGGCTAGAAAATAGTCATTATTAGAATACAGGACACAATAACTTTTTTTTTCTAAAATACTATTAATTAAATAACAACTTTATGGTAACTTCTGTACTACTGCATCTTATTTTTGGAGATAATCTGGGGCAGTGGTGGTACTGGTTGTTTCCTTTGACTCTCCTATAAATATCAAGAACATTAACATATAATCAATAATTCCATGTACTTCTGTTCATTTTGGCCAAGGATGGTTTTTTTGTGTGCATAATCTCTTTTTTTTTTTTGGTATGTGCAGTCCTTACATAAGGTGAATGGTTAATTTTTTTCCTGCCTTGGCTTCCTGACAATTTTCTGTGCTCTGTATATGCGTATAAGCATATACAATTTCCTTACTGAGATTATTAAGAAAATCTCTTCTTGAGCTTCATCAAGCTTGCACTGAAGGGACTATTTTGATTACATCCTTTTAGCATCTGACTCAAGTCCTTCCATCTTTTGGGATAGCTCATCCTCGCTGCCTACATCTACCATGGGTAGCACAGATGTTCTAGCCCATGTAGAGGACATAAGTGCCCATATAGATTATACTCTTAGAAATTTTTTGTGTCAGAGAAAAAAAAAAAAAGAATTGCTGTTGCAGAACATACCTTACATTGAATTTTTCTATTTTATTACCTAATATTTAAGCAGTGTTTAAATTGGTCCTGCAAAGGAGTTTAGAGACTGCATGTGGCTGATGTGGAATATCTGGTCATACATAATCAGGATAACTTTTCACTTTATTATAGCTTTGAAATTCCATATAATTATATGAAAAAATCCTTAAGGTATTTACAGATTTACAACTGGCTTAATTAGTTTTGAAATCCCAGTGTCAGGGAAATGACATGTGGTTCAATGTTTGTTTTCTAATCAGCCAACTAACCAGGTGTCCAGAAAACTCTGTGTGTTTTCAGTCACACAATTTGGACCACAATTTCAGCTTCTGAGTCCTTCTTGTGCTTCAGGCTGGGATGTATACACATGGACACCCAGAAATACTATGAAGAAATTAAATAATCTTATTCAGCAATAAATTAGTATTTCTGGTTTTGGCTGGCTTTTAAGTTTGCATCTGCAAACAGCTGAAGATCAAAGGCTAACTAATACTTCTGTATTTATTAATCTAATTTTACATCTCATTCTTCAAATAGCACAAGTATTTAAATTTTTTGCAGATATCAGGACATCTTCCTTCATTGAGCTATTCCAGGGGCATTCAGGATACCTTACAAAGTGATGATCATATCTATTTTCTGGGGTGTTCTTGTTCTTACAGTATAAATCTCATATTTAAATTCCATAATAAGAAATATTGGCAAATTCTGTTTGAAGAATTCTTTGCCTTTGTGGCATCGACCTGCTTTTAATTTAGCATGTATTCATGTTGTTTCCTTTTTTGCAGCACCACTTGACAAAAGTACACTTTTGCAATGATTTGCAAAAACACCCTGAAACAACCTTTACTGAGACTATGCTTTGTACCTGTTGAAATTATATTTGTGAGGGTTTGGTAACACAAAATTAAGTGATACACATCAGACAGGCATTGTTGACTGGCAAACTGGTGGAAAGTGAAGAAACAGGAGGAGGAGGAGTGTGTGGGTAAGGATGGTTAATCTGTAGTAGCTAGCTGACTGTGATTTCAGAGAGAATAAATCTAATTTTTTCTGAGGGGACTCCTGAATTTGCATCTGGGGTTCCTAGAAGTAAGGGTGTCTTGAATCTGAAAGGATGAAAATTTTAATAGAGTTCCAAGTTTTTTCCATATATTTTTTGTGAATGGTAATTTTCCAGAAACCATCGTAACAAACATGGAAATGACAGAAATACTACTAGCAGTGAAGCTGTGCATGAGTTCTCTATTTTAGCAGGGTTCAGAGTTTCAAGAAAATCAAGTAACTGCTAGATGGGTCACATCCCTGGTTGGCCTTAGGGCCAGCTGCCACTCTGCATACATGAATGCGCACGAGTCATCTCAATGCCTTGGGGAGGAGGTGGTCCCATGGGTTAAGGTAACATGACAGCTTGTTGGAAATTAGAGCAGAGAGAGGGGCCCTGCAGAAGTTTATAAGCAGAACAGGTGGCAGAAAGTAAGGGGTAATCACACATTTTAAATTAAAAAGGAAAAAAAAAATCTCTGGGGGTTGTATGGCCCCAAAATGTTCAGCTAGGTCTAGGAGGGCTCCTGTGAGATTCAATGAATCAGCCACCTAGCAGGCATACTTTGGCAGGCTGCTCTGCCCCCAAGAAACCTATTCCCTTAGTCTCCTGTACAGGATTTATATGCTTTATTCAGTGTCCACCTGCTGCATGTGTATGGCAACAGCCAGCTCCTCAAGAGCCATTGCAGGAGCCATGGGGTTTGGTGCTGTTTTTTGTCTTTGGGATATATGCTGCAATTCCTTGGCTGCATACAAAGTGTAATGAGAAACAGTTAAGAAATTATCTGAATAATCTTGTGGCTTCTGGTAATACGGAGTTAAAGGATGCAGATCCTCAACTGCATGATGCACTGCTCTCAGATCTTTTCAATACTGACTTTTAAACTTTTGTTACTAGAAGTCCAAATTGGTCTGGTGAAACAGATTCGTGCTGTCAACACAGCAGTGACATTGAGAGCACAGGGAAGTCTAGAAAGCAACAAGATTTTTATTTCCTAAGAGCTAATCATTTGTATAGGAAAAAGAATGGAAATCTATGAATGCAAAAAACTGATTTTCTGGTATTTTAAGAATCTCTCCAGTTCTCATCGATGGGGTCTCAGTGTGGTTGGAATCCATTATTTCAGGGAAGATTTTATCCTTGCATGTAATTTATACACCTCCTAAATAAAAAGGGAAATAAAGGAATTTGTCAAAAGCCTTGATTTCACTTATAGTACTTCCTCTTCTTTCCTTGCTTCCAGTTTGCCACTGCTTCAGCTCTGGGAAGTGGTGGTCTGTGTACATTACTTATGTGAACAGTTGCAAGAATCATCTTTGTGCATTTCTATTTTTCTTAATTTTTTTTCACCATTGTTTTATCCTTCCCACTTGCTGTTCACAGTGACTGACCATTCACCTTTTGAAATATTGCTGGCATTCTTATTCTCCTATTCACTCTCTGCTTCTGAGCACCCAGGCCCTGAAAGTCAAAAAGCCAAGGCTGTGTGGCAGGTGGGCAAGTGCTTGTTGTGCAAATACATTCATTTGCATTTGAATGTTACTATTTGCATACAAATGCTTTCATTCATAGGAATAAAAGGATTCTCTCCATGTGCACCATTTGTGTAAAAAAAAAATTGGATTAATGAAACTACTCAGAAAAGTCGGGGACAGATCAGGTCTCCTGCCATTTTCACTTTGGTACTATGTTTACAATCTGATAATATATGTCTGAAAAGAACCAAAATTCAATTTTCAAGTACTGTTGATTTTTAAACTTTTTACTGCACAAGTTTGTGGTTGGATTTCTATAGTGTACATACAGAGCCACATTGTGTAGATCTAAAGTGGTCTCAATTCTAACTGGGACCACAAGGAACAACCATACCATAAATGAAATTATGATTATAGAGACGAAGAAGGTAAAAATTTCTCCTGAGAAAAAAATACAATTTCTCCTCAGAATTGCTGACATTGGGCAGAAACTCTCAAAGTCTTTTACCATTACATTTTTTAGATCTATAGTAGATAAATTTGTACTTAAGTCTGTGGTTGTTTAATACCCTTTACTTGAGGTCATCACTAACACAGGCAGATCTGCTTCTTTACTTGGCTCACAGTTCTGTATCCAGGTCAGTTTTCTATCAGGAATTATGAGTCAAATGCAAAGTGACAGAAAACCTAAACAGTACGATGTATCTATATAATTTGAGTGGTGCCATCAGCAAAGAAATGATCATCATAACAGATAGGGTCAGCTAATGCTTGATCACAGATTACTGGCAACACTTTTTTAAATGATTTGTACTTTTTGAGTCACATTTTAAGTGGAGTGGGAGGAACTGTTGGAAGTGCACACTTGTTTAAGTTTTGAAAGTTTCCTTTATGTAGCAAATGTTGAATTGACCAAAAATGTTTTTTAAAACATTTCTAATATGACTGCTGCTAATCTTTGTGATGAGAAAACCCAGAGCCTGTAATTTTCCACCAGAAATTTCTCTCCCGACACTGAAATGCTTCCTTTTACATTCTGGTAGTCATGGCTTTGCTCAGATCAAAATGATCTGAAGAAGACTTTGAGGTAAGAGGAGGTAGTTATAGTGTTTCTTAAGACATTTCATCCCAAGACCTTGATTTTGTTCCAATGTTGGTTTAGGAGATTAAATAGGTTAATGGAAAGGATATGAAACCCTGTAGTAACTGTTTATTTCTGTCATGCAGCACTTAAGACATTCAATTACATTCCTAGGTCCGCAGCCAAAGATCAGTGCTGAAGGTACAGAATCTGCAAGGTTTATTACTTGGCTTCCTGTGTTTTGCAGTGTGTAATGACATGTTCTGAAAACTGCTGGTTCAGTGCTCATGGCAGTTGTAGAGTAGTTGGTGCAGTGCAGTAAGAGTGACCAAAGCTATGAAACAGTTGCTTCTTTTACACATGCACAGTGTAATGGAGCTCAGTAGAAATCTGTATGTGAAACTCAAAAACCCCGATTAAGGGAGATTATTGCCCAGAAAGTGACCATCAGGACGGTGACTATAGGGAGGTACTTGGCAGAGGTGATGTTGGCTAGCAGTCTATTGCTGCTTCTGGTGAAGAGAGAGCCAACAGCTCATCAGGTGGGGAGCGATGTGGTGAGACTGTCCTAAAATCCAGTTAACTTAAAAAAGTTTCAAAAGTTAATATTTGCAGTGGCCTAAAGTAGAAGCAGGCATGGAAAAAGTTAGATTCTTCTCGTGCCTTGCACCTTCTCAGAGGCACCTCGTAGCAGCGTAGAGGAGCTCTAACACTTTTATAAATCCAACATATTAACCAGATAATTTATAGTCATTACAGTCAATATGTGTTTCAAAAATCCAAGAAAAGAATAGGATGGGGTTATTCCTGGCCAGTGTTTGGAAAGATGAAAAAGAAATAACAGGAAGATGTTTCACAGCTTTTTCAGAACCACAACTCAAAGGAATCATTGTAAAGTGAAGAAGTAAAGGCCAGTGTCGCCGCCTTGCACAGAAGGATCTAAAAACTTTTTGTATTTTCTATCTCTGATTTCATTACTCCTAATAACTCGTTTCCTGATGGAAGGTAAAGAGGCACCTGAAATATGGTTTTGAGTCCTTTTAGTTAAACCTTTATCTCTTTGTCATAGCGGGTTTTTTTCTTCTGTAGTTTCATTCATCTGCTCTACTGGAACTTTCAGTCGCACAGTGTTAAAATATGGCTGTTCTAAGCTAATATGCATTAACTTTTTAAAACCTGTTTTATACATAACCTATTGTATTAATATAAAACGTTAAGGCCATTTTTTCGTTTCCTGGGAATGGCCCATTACATTGTGAGCAATCTACTCTTGCTTTTTTAGAAAAGACTTTGAACTCAATACAAAAGGAAAATATAATCATGTACAACTATAAAGACTGCTTTTTTCCCTTTTGTGCAGAGTAACAGAGGTGGATGAGTAGCATGGTAATGAAGAGATGGACCGTCTTTATTAGCAGGCTCGGTGAAAGGGTTCCTTTCAGAACTTCAACTTTTCTTATCTTCTTAGTTTTCATGACGTCTATTCCGACTCTTTCCTTTTCTTGACGTTCTTTTAAATATGTCTAACAGACTAGCAAAGCCAAGCCAGTTCATCCTTCTTTCCAAAGAAGGCTAGATACAAAGTCTAGTGGTTTAGACGCTTCCATAAAAGTTTTTTGTAAATTTAGAGAAATATTGCTGTTTGCATTGCTTAGTCATGTGTTTTGATGTCTCACAGTCATTCTTTAATTTCTCTAAAAACAAACACAACAAATCCTTGCAACTATGTTTTTATACTGTTGTTAAAGGAGGCTAATGATATAGGAAGCTTCTTTGAGTAACAAAATAGAACTAGAAATACCACTTAACCCTCTGTCCTAGAAATTGGTTAATGTAGTAGATTTGTAGAGGACTATTTGATGATCTCTTGCCCTCTTCTACAATGTGCTCCACAACCCTTTTTGATATTTCTTTGCTCCTCCTCTATGCTCCCTAGTTTTCTGCTGTTCCTCCCACTCTTTCTGCTTCAGTATCCTTTGTTATACAGACAGTTCACTTTTAATCTTGCTCAGTTAAGGTATTCCATTACGATAAAAGGTTATTGCCATGTGATTGCAAAAAATCAGTCAGGGTGGTACAACAGATGAAAATTATGTTCCCTTCTGCCATTCTGGTACAGAGGAAGTATCTCATCATCACTGTGTTGAGCTCTGAGGAAGGACCTTCTAAAATAACAACCAAGAAACAGGAATCATTATTACTTTCTGAGGCTAGGAAACTGGAACCTTAGTTTGTTGACTGGTATTTGCCTGTTACAGTATTATAAAGAATATTACAGTCCCGTGTGAAGGACATTTATTGTTGTGTTACTCAGAGTAATGTATCAGTCCAGTAGTATTGTTGTTTAGTGTGTGTATCTTCAGTGCACCAAGCTGTTAATAGACCTTGGTTTTGGAAGTATGTGGCTTTTATACAAAGATGGCATAGCAAAATCGAAGTATAAATAAGAAATAATGAATTGTGTAGACTGAAGGATACAAATAATGTCTTAGCAAAGTTGACTCTGGCTAGATCTCTTGTTAGAAGCAGCTCAGAATAATGAATATGATTAGTTTATTCAAGAGACAATGTGTTCCAATGAAACCAAGGGCCTGCTTAGTGAAAGATTTCCAAGGCGCTTATCTTCAGTGTACAGAAATAGCTTGAACAGGTGATTTAAGACCTCTGTTGTAACTGGTGAAAAAAATAAAAATTTGTAGACCTGTGAATCAGTAAGAGGTATTTTGATATGAGTCATCTAGAACGTGCTTTAGAAGGACTTAATGATCTCCAGAGACCATTCCAATCTCAAGGATTCTGTGATTCTGTGAACCATGATTTTGTTTTGCGTATAAACGAAATCAGTGGTTATGTAGAATTTATTTTTCACCGTTTACAGGAATTTAACCAGATCAAACAATTTAAGAGTGTGTATGTGTGTGTGTATGTATTTCAGCAATAGCATTACCATCTCAGGGAAATATACCCCCAAAACTGACATGAATTGCATGCTTATTACATGAACTAGTACGAAGTGATTTACATAGATATATAAGAATTATTTTATATACAAATGGAAATCTTATGCCATTGCTGACAGTAAGTCTGGTTTTAGCTTTTCATCAGAAGATTATTTAAGAGCTGGTCGTTGTTATTTAAATTAATTGACTAGAGGTGGATTAAACTAGATAAAAGAAAGACTTGAAACAGTTGTAGTTTCATTTTTAGTTTTAACCCAGAATGGTTACTATAATCTGCTCTTTGTTGCATGGACTTGATGGACTTGTTTTCAGGATGAAAAATATTTATCCAAAAGAATTTATTAATTATAAAGCAGAAATTCTTGCCAACTCTGTGAACTGTTTAGGTGATCTACAGTGTTTAAAATTCTTTTTAGATATGAGCACCATTTGTAGTTAAAATAGCATTTTCTTCTGAGAAATTTAGTTTTTTAAATTGGAAAATAATTTTTCTTTGAAATATACCAAGTGTTGAATTTTTAGGGAAGTGTTGATTTTTTTTTTTTTTTTTGACATTTAAATACAGAATATGTAACTAGAGATACTTTCTGTTTCTTTTGGGGTCTTCAGCTGTATGTGACTGCTTAGAAATGTAAGAACAGTTTTATACCTAATGGTAGTTAAGAAACAACAACATATATCTTGTACACAAGAACCATATATGCTCACAATAGTGTAACAAGTCCTGATGTGGTTACTTTGAACTGCCTACAAGATGTATAAAATATTTTTTTCCTTGGCTGCAAGTTCCCACTCTATCCTTCTTTCTTAAGCATTGTAAGTATATTACGGTGTTGAAGGAATTCCATGTTTAGTACAAGTCATTGCCCAGTATGAGGCTTTTCAGGTGATTATGAAAACTCTTGAGACCATATTCTTATACTGATACTATAATTTTCATGTAATTTCAAAAGAAATAGATACATTTAAAAGGGGATTTTTTTATAAATTCCAGATTGTTAGTCTCTCACTGAGATTCAGGTGTGTTGCTGAAGAGTTGTCTGGAAGGTAAAGCAAAATCTTTTAAACGCTTTGCACAGAATCCCTGTTGTCCTTACATGGTTTTCATTTATTGACTGCAGCCCATGCCAAAAAGGTATCAATATTGCTATTTCATTTGGTAGGAGAAAGGCATAAAGACAATTTGCATAATCTCTCCAAATGGTGTGGTATCTTTTCCAAGGGTTTAAATATATGAAACAGATCTCAGCCTTACTATATCTATTACATCCCTTCTAAGTCAAGTGGCATGAATTTCTCTGTAAAAAAATGAATTTGGAACCTGAGTTGAGCAAGAAGTGTTGCAACTACTGGAATACTGATATGCCATAAAGTATACAAAAACAGCCTTGTTTTAGTCAGTTGATCTGGCAAATTGGGCCTGTACTATCTTCATTTGCAATACAAACAGATACATTAATCTATTAATGTCCATTTAAAAGCATGAGCTCTGTCAGTTCAAATGAACTTCAGTAAGTGCTGTTTAGGTCAAGACAGCCCATAGGGATAACATGGTTAAGGCCTATTGGTTTGTGTAGCATGCAGCCAGCTTCAAATCCATCTGCCTTCTGCTCTTTATAGTAAGTGCTGATGACGCAGTAAGAAAATCCCCACACACTTTGTACGAGTCTAAACAAGACTGGTGATGGGTATATGGAATATCAGAACGTAAGCTGCCTGAAAAGAAAGTGTATGGGCATGTTCCTTTTGCTCAGAGAAATGTCTGTGCTTCTGACAACATGCACATGACACCCACTACAAAACATTTAGCCCAGCCACATACTCTGTAACACTGGGATCTCCCAACAGTGGAGCTACATTAGGATATGATCTTCTACAAAACTACTTTAGTCATTATATAATTGTATCATTATACAATATGTCAATATTTACTCATCATACAATAGTGTCATGCACATCCAGGTACTTACCAGAAAAAACCTCATCTCCCTAATGAAACACAGTGTGTGCAGACTTTCTGACATAAATCAGTCTCTGGGGCTAAAAGGTAAAAGGGCCCCTGTGATGGGATATTTTCATTGGATGGTTAACATACCCTCAACACTGCTTGTATGCCGTGCAGCTGAACGGGCTTGCCTAGCAAATCTCTTCCAATAAGCTGCTCATTTATGTGCAAAGACCTCAAATTTTACTTCCCTCTGAAATACTACATTTAAATTTAGAAAGTATTATCAAAAATCTGGATAAAATAAGAAAAAAGATCAAATGTGAAGCAAAATGTTTCCAAAATGTCTTCAAATGAGAGGAGCTGAAAATCTGTGACTGTAGCTTTATAAAGATCAGCAAATAGGTATTGTAGAGGTATAAAAAATAGAAAGATAGATTTACTACTTTCAATTACTTCTCCCAGTTCAATATTAGAGCAGAAATGAAAGAGAAGCCCCACAGATTTAGAACTTAACTTTGAAGCTCATGAATTATATTTTAGATGCAACACATAAATAAATTTAATCATTCACTAGTATAAGACATCTGCAAAACCAATAGGTTAGCAGGGCCGAACAGAGGATATTGAGAACAGCCATGAATATTTTGAACAAAATAAAAATGAATGGTATTGTAAATATTAACTGATTGGACGAGAAAGAGAGAATATCTAGAATCAGGTACTTTATTATAGTCCTCAGTAGGGCTTATTTGCATTTTTCCTGAAATACTTAGTATTTGCTGCTGTCAGCAGCTGAATGATGAGTTGGACAAAGCAATCATTTGATTAAGGATGACAAATGTAGTTTTCTTCTGTTCCAGAAGAACTAGGCTAATTCCTGTAAGCTATTTTATAATTTTCCTCTGAGACTATTGACACAGATTATTCCTTTTGGTAAATTTTTTACTTATTGCTTAGTGTTCAATAACTTAGAAGGAAATGCACTGATAGTGTATTTCTCTTCATCACATATGAGCCATCTCATAGACTGCAGATGAAAATGCATCTATAAGCCATCTCATAGACTGCAGGAAAAAAAACCCCAGTGGCTTATTTTTATGGAAAAGTTGTGCACACTTTGTATAATGTTGAGCAAGAGCAAGACATTAAAAAAACAGAAAAAAATTAATATGACCTGTTATTATTCTTCCCATTCTTAACCCTTATTCAAGGAGTTAAGTTATTCTAGTCCATATAGGGTAATTGCAAAGCCTAGCTGAATAGTCTGGACTTATTGCTCTTTCAGTATGAAGACTATTCTGCATGGTATTACATTATACATATAATGGCATCTTTTTCTCTTCTCAGCCTAGCATTGGCTTCAGGACACACTGGTATGTTGCATGCCCTTCTAGCAATGCCCAAGGAACGTGTCCTGTTCTGGAGGGACTGTTCAATCCATGTGGCTGGCATGGGAGAGGGGAGTTTTGAATTAGAATGGCGCAGGTAGTTGAACTGGCACATTCATGCATAATGCCTCATTGCTTTATGTGGTTGAGAAAACAGCAAGACTTTTCTGATAGCAAATGGTTTCATTTTCTTCATCTCAGTTACAGTGGTAGGTATACAAATATGGAAATAAGGTTAAATTTGGCTCAGCTTCTGAAAACTTGAATTTGAACTCATGCTTTAAAGTGCAGATGCAGTGTTGCTGTGAAATATGCTGCTATGACTGTATATCTAGAATGAAGGAAAAAAGCATTATAGAATTTAGTGAAAAATAAAGCTGCTGGCTGAAGGGTGACAGGCTGCTGTAGCAGCCTTTTTTTTGGTGTGCTAATCTTTTGCTTGCTCTAGTTAAATAGTCTGCTCATAGTCTTTTACATAAATTCAGAAATATTTAATTTGAAATATAGGCTTAGGTAAGCCATGGATTTAATCGCTATAATGATATGATTTGCAACTCATTTGGATTTTCATTTTTAGCTGTATGTAATACTATTTTATGACACTCAGACACTTGTAGTATTGCTTGCACACAGTAAAAAACCCAGTGGCTTATTTTTATGGAAAAGTTGTGCACACTTTGTATAATGTTGAGCAAGAGCAAGAGATTTAAAAAAAAAACAGAAAAAAAAATAATGTGACCTGTTATTATTCTTCCTGTTCTTCACACTTATTCAAGGAGTTAAGTTATTCTAGTCCATATAGGGTAATTGCAAAGCCTAGCTGAATAGTCTGGACTTATTGCTCTTTCAGTATGAAGACTATTCTGCATGGTATTACATTATACATATAATAGCACCTTTTTTTCTTTATAGACATGATGCTTGTGCAGTATGCTTTCCCATTCTAATTTTTGGACCAAAAGTTAATGTGACTCTGTAAGCTCAGCTTGAAGTTTTGGATCCCCAAAATTCTGGAGGGACAGAAATCCTGTTGTCATTGCTGATTATTGAGCTAAATGTGCAACATCACATATGTATACTAAACCAGATATGAATATATCTGGAGGGTAGCAGTTTTTATTTACTGGTGTGTCGATTCTTACTGTGAGTTCCTCGTTTTGATGGGGAAATTGGGATACACTTTCTGTTAAGAGTAGAAATATTTTTTTTACTGATGCTTCTTGTAAAGAACAACAGAAAACACCTGGCTTTCAAAATAATTCAGTGTGGTACTTGTGTGGGGCATTGTGCTGCTGTCATGCTCAGACAGGAATTGTCTCACCTTTCTTTCTCTTCCTCTTTCCTGTAGCTTATATGTGTCATCTGAGCTGAATCACCAATAATATGTAAAGCATTTTAAAATGTGATTAAAAATTATAAAAATTACCTTTCCCTTGGCAAAATAGCTCCTTTAGTGTGACTGTCATAAAAGGACATGTTAAAGGTAGCCATTTCTCATGGTGTTTTCAGGCAAGGATGCTTCATGCTGTTTTTGGAGATCACTGATTATCAAGAGTGCTATTAATGATAATGAATATTGTGATACGTGACTATCACGACAAGTGTAGAGAAAAATAATTAATGTTTTGGAATTGAAGCATTTTAAGTCATAAAGCATTTTAAGTCATAAAGTCATAAAGCATTTTAAGCACATCTTTTGTTAGTCATTTCCTCAGCTTTAGTACACGTTAATGAAGATCTGACTGGTGTGAGTATTTTGATACTCTATCTGCTTGTATCTAAGTGGTGTTTTGTGAGTAGGAAGAGAAGTTAAAGTGGTGTAGTTAATATTTAGAGTTCCTGCTTTCTTTTATACACCCACACTACTGGGAACATTCCACAACTTTAAAAGCAAATCTGAGGTCAAGAAAAAGCCAGTTTTCTTGTTGTTATGTTCTGGTTCCAACAGTTGTATATTATCACTGTTTGACTGGAAATTGTATTTTGGCAGAGGGGGAGTAGTGTTCTTGAATTTTTTTACTTGTTATTCTCTTTATCAATCAAGCTTATTTGAGATGAGGGAAAAGCTTAGATGAATGGATCAAATAAAAAGAATAGGGAAAGAAAAGAGAAATTGCTATGGGCCATGCTGATAGCATGAAACTCCTAGTGGCCCTCAATCTGTGCACATATTGTAAATAAGTGAAGTACTGGGAAGTCAGTAGGAAACAATACATATAAGGCAATAAACCATAAATTTAATCACTGATCCAATTTTAAATAGCCAAGTTATTTATTTAATGATAAAAGATTTTGTTTGTTATAACAATATATAACTATATAAATACAGTCTGAGAGAGAACTTTCAGCAGTGACCTATTGCTTCTCCAAGGCAAATCCAAAAGATCCATTTGAAAACCTCGTATTTGAGTGATTAAATGAAATGCAGTTATCAGAGACTGAAGCTTCAGATGTGTAAGAACTTGTGCTGAAAAAAGTTAATAAAAACCAGATGTGAACAGAACCAGAACCTGTTCATGCAGACACTGCATACGCAGGAAATTTCACAACTTCTGAGGGAGGCTCACGTCTTAGCATGCTGTCACTCCTCCCAACGAATCATGGACCTGTAGATCTGGTAGGAACTTCAGAAGTCACCTAGCCCATCCTGCAGTGGGATTAGGACAGTTCTATAATTCCTCATTTCTTTATTAATTATTTATTATTTAATTATTCTTTCAGTTTTTATTTCTTTATTACCTTATTTCTTCCTAAAAAACTTCCTAATAGACAACCTGCAATCTCTTCAGGCAAGCTATTCCAGTCTTTGAGTGCATTCATGGTTAGATTTCTCCCCCCACCTCCCAATATCTAATTTTAATTTTTTTCCCAGTTTATTACTTCTTGCTCTGTGCAAATAGAGACAGGGAATACACTTATGTTATTACTTTACAGTGTCCTTTTATATCATTTAACACTGTTACCATGTTGCCTCTAGTCCTCTCACACTGAAACCATTCTGAAATAGCCAGAATTGGACATGGTGCTTTTGCTGTGGCCTAAGCAACGCATAGCAGAGCAGAGGGGTTATTTCTCATGCCCTGTATGTTATTATCCTATTTATGCATTTCGAGATCATGTTGCTGGTTTGCTTTTTTGGTTTGTTGAAAGCTTTCCTTTCTTGTTTTGCTACAGTGTGCTCAGATGTAGGAAGATCTTTTTTCTAATGCATGCTAGATGTTGTACATTCCCAGGACAAATGTCAGTTATTTTTAAAATATGTCAAAACCAAATTCTGACTCTAATTTTAACCTTCTACATGCTTATTGTGAGCAGCACTACATGACTTGCCAGAGATTCCAGCTGCTTTTTTTTTGTCATTTTCCAAGCAATGCAAACACACAGAATATTCTGACCTGGCAGACACAGCCTGAATGCTAAAGTGTAGAACAAAGCATATTACAGTTAAATTATTGTAAAGAAAACTGTGTGCATAGATTTTTTTGCTTTCACATAGGCTTCTGCACACAAAAACACATTTTGTTGTATTCCATACTATGGGATAAGAAAAGCAGAGTAAATGCAAAAGTGTCAGAGCTTAGCTAGTCTACCTTATGCTACCCTGCTTGGGCTCCATTTTCCATTTGTTTAGGTGGAGACTGTTCAGTGCCTTTTACTTGAAGAAGGAAGTCAACACTATATATTTTGTTCAGTCAGAAATAAATCTGAATTTTAATTTCTTTGAAATCTAACCCCTCACATGGATGGTTCTAAATAATTCTTGACTAAATGTTGTTTGGATGTAGTTCCATCCATATTTTTTAGAATGTTTTTATATCATATGCCCTTTAAAGTTTTCCTTCACCTGTATTTCATAAGAAAAAGTATTTCTTAGTTTAAAAAATATTAAATTGTTACTGAATTTCAAATTATAAAGTTGTGGTTATACAAAACTAAACTTTGAAGTTTTGTAAGGTTGTCAATACATTTAAATGTATTATTTTCAACTGACTAAAATGTGCTAAAGGTGGTTCAAAGGTTGATTCAGTCTCAAAGCAAACTGCAAGACAGGCACTTGAGTCTTACACAGCTCTTCCTCAAGTTGATGGAAAAAGATGCCTGTATCCACACAGAGAATTCTAAACTTCTGTCCTACATACGTAGGCTTTAATATCTATGTGGGCCCTTTGAAATCAACTGGACTCCAGCAAAAGCCATACTTCTTTGGAGAAGATTGTCATAGCAGCGATTTACCTGTATTATATACAGGTATTACAAATCTCTCTCTCTCTCCTTCACTAGGTGCTACAAAGGAAGATATTATATATCTTAACGGTTTTCCTAATAATCTTTATATGCAAAGATTTCTGATTGATCAAAACTCACTTGTGATGGGCTAATCAACGTGGCACTTTGCAACGTCAAACATTTTTAACGTTTGATGCATTCTCAAGTATTTCTGGAAGCACAGAATGGAGTATCTGTGGTTTTGGCATTTAGAAATAGTGATCTGGATCTAAACGATGACAGTGCATTACTTAAAAGAAATCTGGATAACTGCTTTTAAAAATGTTTTTCGAGGAATGAATGCAAAGACAGCTTTAAGAGGGCTCAGAAATCTATTTGGCTTGTCTGCTGAGTGACTTGGCTGCCCATCAGTCTCTCTTTTATACTTCTGGGTCTAAGTAATGTGTTTGCTTCTAATAATGTAAAAACAACTCCCTTTGTGTATTTCCATGAGATCAGTACAGATGCATTCTTATAGTTCATTGAAGTTTGCGTGACAGTCTCTTGAAAATATAATTGCTGAATCATCGCTGCCTGTCCATTATGAGTAAATCCCTCTTACCTTTTGAACAACATGACTCATTTTGAAGGATACAAAAGCTATTCATTATTGTTATTGCTTCTTGGCCCAAGTGGTTGCCCTGAGTTTGAGATCCTGCAAACTGTTTCTGTTGGAAAAGAAGTTCATGATAAGAGCAGAGGTTCTCTATACAGAGCTGAACTGAAGAATGTTTGAAGGTCTCATTTTGTGCTTATAGGAGGATCTAAACAACAACAACAACCAAATTCTTTTGCCTGTACCATCACCAGGTTTCAGCAGAAAATGTATGGAAATTTTTCTAACAACCATTTTGCTAAAGTTATTCCAGGCTATATTTCATGCTTTCTTACTATTTTTTTTCGTACTTCTTGTGTTTCTCTTGTATCTCCCTTATATAAAGGTAGATAGGTATTTCCCAAAATCACCTCTTCCCAGTGCATTTCAAATCACTGCAATCTCACACGGACCTTTGGAGTGAGTACAGGTGTTTGCACAGTGAATTGAAGGCATTTGTTTTAATAACATAACTAAACCTAAAGCATGCAAATACTATCCTGTATCAGCTTGGAAGAAAAGAGCATGGTGTCTGTGACTATCACCTGGACTACCAGCTCAGATTTAATATTATGAAAATTGAATCTCTTTTCCTTCTATTTTAGATATTCTGTCTTCTCCCTCTGTCCAGACCAGCAACCCTGCAATCATATCAGACTCTTTGTGTTCTATTTCTGGGTTATGGATTTGTCTGGAAAGTCTGTGAATTTACTCTTTTCTGTTCACTGACCACCTTGCCTGTATAATCCTTACAAGGTGTACTTTTGAAAGCATATTCTTTCTGGAATCCAAACATTGTAAGTATGATAAGGAGGGAAATTATGCTGCCATGAGACTGCTTCTTCAGATAATATGGAGTATACAATGCTTCAACTGAATTAATAAGCTCTCTATTTCACACTGCTCAAATTATATGATGAGGGAGTTCATGTCAGGCCAAGAACTAGAACTGAATCCCAGCAAACCCAAAAGAGATTAAGATTTGACCCGTCAAGCTCTTTCTTAATGTCTGATCTGCCAGAATCAATTCACAGATGACCTGTGAATAAGCCTAATTATTTCATTGTCATACAGCTGGCTGAAGAATACATGCACAAGGTGTTAAAATTTTAGTTTTGTGTAGTATCCTGAGATAGGAAACTGCCTTCTTGAACCTATTGAGAACCAATCTCCAGACAGCTTTCTCCTATTCCCTGTATTACCTCTCAGTTTCTTCCCTTCAGATTTTTACTTTCAGAACAAGTCACCCCTTTCCCTTTCCCTTTCCCTTTCCCTTTCCCTTTCCCT